>CAXKVX010002982.1:0-74549 GCA_964058865.1 Eleocharis quinqueflora | reverse complement strand
ATCTGCTTGTAGCTAGATATATTTACATGAGCATTCCAATTTTTATTTTTTTGAAACAGTGTTACGTTATGTCAAAGGATCACTGCTGCTTCTAAACTACATAATATATACAACGTATCTGACGCATAAAATCAAAAAGCCTATACATAGCTAGGCTGAACTCCTTAATAAAGATTGAACTAGTCATGGAAATTTTGAGCAACAGACAAAAGTCACAAAACTCTTTAATAAGGAATTTATCTGACCAAGCCAACATGCAGTTGGAGAATTTGTCTGATTTCTCTTGGGCTGGCCACCTAGAGAAAACAGTTGCAACTTAACATCTATTTGAAAACCTGATCACTTGTTGTAGTTACTTCAATATTAGAATTTTAGTTATTAGCGTAGGAAAAAAAAATTATTGTGCAAAAATAAAAATATAAAATGCATCTTTTACATTTAAATAATCATGTAAAAGATCTATGAAACTGTCCTCCTCACAAAAAAATCTTTTCTGTTAAATAACATGCACTTTTTTGTATGTGGAGCTAAGCACGCAAATAACTCCACAAAAATGATGTAGCGAGAGGGATAGCCTATTTTATTCCCGTTGTTAGCACTGCATATTTACGTGATATTTGTTCAGAAGACATGTACATAAGCATTTCGGTCTAAATGCGGCCCTCACCGAGTTATGCACGCAACAAATCATATTATTTTCTTGCTTGATACTTCTACAGAAATAATCTAAAAGTTAGCATGGAAATATATCTATTATCATCAAAATTATTATTTATTTGCACAGTTTTTAAGAAATATGCAACCATTATTTCCGTCGGTGAAGCTATTATTCATGTCAGTAATATTTTATCTATGTCGGTAGTAGAATTATTTTTGTTAATAAATATGTTATATCTGTTGGTAGAACTATTATTTCTAATAAATTTTATTATTGTTGCACTATATATTTTATTTGTCATAATATCATCCTAATTCTTGTTAGTAAATATACATATAAAATGACTATAAACTTAGATCACTTGAATATCATATATAAAAGTATCAATTACAATCAAGTAGCATCAAAATTTACAGGTAAACCGCACATATAAACCCTACATAATATATCTTGTGTATCCACTATCTATATATTGCTAATATATTCACAAAACGTTGAACACTCCATTTTCCGAAAGTTTAAAAAGCTAGATATACCCATGCTCAAACTAAGTACTACTTTGTGGATTGTCCTGATTTGATTCCCTGCTCCATTGGTTCATGGCTGCCTCACAACTCGATGCTTGAGCTATTGGTGGAACTGCCTCACAAATCATATTATTTCCTGATTGAAGCATTAGTATTGTTAAATATCAAGTAGCATAATTTGGAGTCCTTGCATCTCTCCCTCTTTTTTGATGCATTAGTACAATACAAATCAAAATTATGTTTTTTATTTTCAAACAACCCCAATAAAACACTACCCCCTTGAGCATGCTAAAATCCAACTTTCAAAATTGTCATTAAACCCACAACAACTCAACATTAAAGTAGATTTTTTTTGTTCTTACCTGGGAGGTAGGCAATTTCATTTGGGATGTAAGCAGTTGCATTCCCAACAGCGCAACATAAGAAAGGGCAACATGACCCGCATCCTAAGTACATTAATTAAAATGTCATTAATATGATGATATTAAAAACCCTCAACACAACCAAATAGTTTTGTATCCCTTAATTTTCAAAAAAAAAAACATACACAATCTTGTTTTGTGAAAACATGATAACTACCGGCATTCATATCTTTCAATGATATATACTCCAGCAATGAATTCTAAAATAGAAACTTAATCAAAGTTATTTGCATACTTACATGCAATAAAAACATATTAATTCCTAGAGCTACTTGAGCAGGCTAAGAAACAAGACCATGATCCTACAAGTGAAATATACAATCAGTAACACAAAAAGGTATCATCAAACATCACAACCAGACACGAACAACTTTACTTGCCAAAAAAACCTAAAATTTGAAGTATTGGCAATAACCGAAGAGAACTTATATGAGATAAAGGTACTTGCATCCCTGTAGCACTTTGTACGAGTTGGGGAATAGGACCAGGACCCTGTGAGTGCAATTAACAACGTAAATTAGCATCACACATTACAACAATATTTCAAATCTTCAAAAGTTCGAAAATGTTTCAGCAATATAACCAACAAAGCAGTTCCACCAATAGTTGCTTTAGAATGAGTACTTAATTTGTTACGTGATAAATTGGCCTTTGCATTTTGCACACTACATACAAATGTTAATCACGAAATCAGTTCTGCCTTTTCTGCTACATTCTTGTTTTCCATCTCAGTGAAACGAGTTTCATAACCTTTTATGATTTTATCCCTCTTGTCAATTCTTTGTAGAAACGAGCATCACGCTTCTCTAAGGTTTTATTGAATTCTTCGATGTGTTGTTTATTCATCTTTGTTGTCAGCACCGATGTTACACGAGTGGCACTAGCTCGAGACATTACTGTTGTAAGCATACATCTTCGAAGTTGCTCCCAAAGCCACAATCTCTGTCGGGACTTTTCCTGTCACTAACTAAACGAAAGAGTCTAATATATTCTCTCCCTACATAGTCGGGATCAAGCTACATCCACTTTGCCTTTTCCTATTGAGTTGCACAAAATGTAAATTAATGATATATTTGTCACTAATATTTCATTGATATTCACAACTAACTTGTAAATATTTCAACGAGAGAACTATGTACGAAAGATTACTTACATATACTTCTTTGTTTTTATATTGGCAAATTGCATGGAGCTAGTACCATATGTTTGCACCTCTGCGATGATTTCCTCTTGATCAATGAGTTCAGCTTCATTATTTTCATCATTTGCTGCTTCCATCGCTATGGCCCTCGCTGCCATAACTGCTTCTGCTTGAGCCACTATTGGTGATATTCGATCTTCTCGACCAACATGTAGGTGTAGGAAAAGTCTCTCGGCTCTTGGCTCTCTACCTAGTAATTTTTCCTACAAACGCAACTAGGATTTAGTCATAGATATTGCATAAATAAGTCGCAAAGTGAGATATAGTAAGTCTTGATACATATCGGTTAATTTTATTTTGTTTCGAAAGAGATTGAAATTCTTCCGTTGCAAATAAGTCGCAAAGTTCTTCCCAATATTCAGGCGTCTTGCACTAATGTGGCATCATACTCTTCCATGCTTCTGTATTCCATTCGAAATTATTTATGCATTTTGTCCTTATTGTGTGTAGCTCCCCCCCATACAATTTGTTAGCAATTGCCTCAAGTACTTCTTTGCAATGTTGTGGATCTTCTCCATCCTTATATTTGAATCATTCCTTCACTAATAAAATAACACAATTATAATTTGATCCCTACATTAGTAAATCACTTGAATGGACCCCATTTGTAAATAAATGTAGCAATAATTTAATTAACCAAAAATGAGTCTCTAGAAGGTCTCTTGTGTGCTTATCAAACATGTAGAAGCTTCTAAATGGTACTGGCATCAGTTGCAAAGCTAGTCTGGTGATGAGTGCAGTAATCTGACCTTTTTTCTTTAACTTGTGAACTATTATTTTCCCACTGGCCAAACATCTTCTCGGGCACTTGGAGGTCTGGATTCAACTATCTTACCATGTCTTCTTCCATTGCACTTTTGCACTCCAGATTGTGACTCGGTAACTTCATTGGGATGTGTGCAATCATGTTGCAGCACATGAGCGCAAGGGACTACTCCCTGCTGAGTGTACCTTACCTTTCTTTCCCACCTTAGCAATGAATTGTTAGGGGCCATCTGAGAGAATCTACACAGTTAGTAATCAGTAGAGGTGGCAGAACCCGACCCGATCCGAGAACCTCGCCTAACTCGATCCGACTTGAATCCGACCAGACCTGATATTTTGATAAAGTCAAACTACCTAAACCCGATCCGACCGACCCGACCCGATCCGAGATGATCCGTAATCCGAGACGAAGCGACACATGAGCGACTTGAGTCCAATTCGACTCGACCCGAGACAACCCGTAACTCGAGATGGCGCAACACATGAGGACCCTAGCCCGACCCGACCCGTAACCCAAGATGGAGCGACACATGAGGATCGAACTCGACCCGACCGAACTTGACCTGATACAACCTATAAATTGATCTAATCCTATCTTGCCCACATCATAATTTAATTTTACTAACAAATTAATATCAGAGAAAGTCAAGATTTACTAACACAATTCAATAATGCGACCCGATCTTGTCTGATTGAACTTAAAACTCAAAATAATACTTGAAAGTTGTCGGTGCAACCCGACCCGACCCCGACCCGACCCGTCACTCGAAAAAGACCGACGTGACCCGACTCGAAACCCGACCTGACCTCGCCCGACCCGACCCATGACTCGAAAGTTGTCGACACATAAACACCCGAAATCCGATCCGACCTCACTCGACACGATCCCAACCCGACTATTATAGACAGTCAAACTAACCCTACCCGACCTGACCTGACCCGAACCTGCCCGACCGACCCGACTTGCCACCTCTAGTAATCAGCACAGTTCTATGAATGGTTTGAAATGAAAGCAATTTCAAATATAGAGCAATTATTTGATCATATTGACAGATACCAACCATGTCCAGGTACCAAGGTGGTACCACTTAATAACTTAATTAATACCAACCAAGAAAGAACCAAGACAAGATCATATTGATCATAATTAATAGTTAGCATAATACCAACATCTCTAACACACAGATCAAATAAATCAAGTAACCAATTTAAGATAAGTGAATATAAAATTCTGTGACCAAGTGACCAAATTTTAGGCATTTGATTCCTCATACTAATTCCCAGTGAAATTAGCTCTACATATATTGAACAAATATAATTAATTGAAAATGCCAACTTGAGGCATTTGATTCCTCATACTAATTTCCAGTGAAAGTAGCTCTACATACTGAATAAATATAATCGATTGAAAATGCTAACTTTAGGCATTTGATTCTTCTGACTAATTGCCAGTGAAAGTAGGACCTTTTCCGTTGAAAAGTAGGACCATTTCAGCATCATCATCATCGTCATTTGCATCATCTGCATCTCATGGTAAAGGAATTTGAGAAAAATCTGATGACATGATAAGCTATGATAAAATAAGCCTTCCAATTAACTAGCAAGGAACCCAATTTTTAAACTAATTGGTGATTTAATTTCTTCAAAAGTACGTTATGAACTAAACACACATATCCTAACCAAACTATTCTTATCTACAACTCACATTGTCTCCGAATCTGTCCTTTCGCTCTGTAGGATAGACGCTTCGACAATGACAAAAGGGAGTTCGACAAATAACCCAGTAGAGATATTAGGGCAAACACCAGGTCGAAGTTCGAAAACATCCACTTGAAACCTTCCACCATTAAGTTTTATCGTTTCGAGGACGAAACTTGTTCTTAGGGGGTGGATGTAAAACCAGCCATTTTTGACAATTATTTTCATAAATAATTGTCTTGTTAATCATGAAATTTATCGCTAATTAAGATCTTAACTCTAATTAACTTCAAAAAAAGTAAAATTTAAAACTTTTATTTTGCAACTTACAAAATTTCGTATGAATAAGACTTTCTAGGTAAAATTAATAAACTAAAACAAAAATAATAAATTTATAAGTATCCTGAAATTCTTTTTTTCTTAATAAATTAATAAACTAAAACAAAAATAATAAATTTACAGGTAAAACTACTTATAAGTCTACAAATAATTGAACCGTAACTAAAAATAATATTAATAAAGCACAGGTTTCACATTAGCCAAATTTTGTGGTTAATATTTAAATTTAAGTTGCTCAATAAATTCTTCATATCAAGATCTTGTAGGAAATCAAATTTCGTGATTTTTAGAGCTTTCTAGCTATATTTTAAATATTTTTTAAAACAATCCAGTTTAATATTAAAAAACATGACTTTTCAGGGCTGTTTTTAAGAAATATTTAAAGGCTAGAAAGCTCTAAAAATAACGAAATTTGATTTCCTATAAGATTTTGATATGAAGAATTTATTGAGCAACTTAAATTTAAAGTTTCTTGGTTTTAGGGCCATAACACTTGTAACCCTTTTTCCTAGCTAGTATCCTACAAAAATAGTTTTTATTGAGGTTGAATCTAACTTATCTAGTCATTCTTGTGAACAAAACAACTACAACCAAATATTTTAAAATGATCAATGTTATGTTTACTTTCATAGAGCAATTCGAATGAACTCTTAAAATTCAATGTGGCACTAGGTAATCTATTTAATAGATAGGTTGCGGTGAGAACGACTTCTGACCAAAGATCCTTTGGGACGTTACCTTGAAATAAAAGTGTTCTAGTTACCTCAAGTATATGGCAATTTTTTTCTTTCTTTAGAAAACACTGTTTTGTTGAGATGTATAAACACATGTACTTTGGTGAATGATCCCCTTTTGTTTAATAAAATTTGAAATTTTATTATTTACAAATTTCATTCCATTATCTGTTCTAAAAACTTAAAAGTCTTTTATTATATTGTGTTCCCACAAAATTTACAAATTCTTGAAAATGTGAAAAACTTCACTTTTATTTTTAATTAAATATATCCAAGTTATTCTTGAAAAATCGTCGATAAAAATAACATAACATCTAAACCTAGTTTAGGAGTTTATGGGAGCGGATCCCTACACATCGAAGTGAACTAGATAAAAAATTCCATTACTTTTAGTAGTTGAATTACAAAAGGGATCCTTGTATGCTTATCGAGCTTACAAACTTCACAAGTGCTACAATCTATATACTAAAATTAATCATAGACTTAAGAATCTTGTCGGAAGGGTTTCCTCTCTGCTTGTGGCAAAGTTTACTTAAATCTCCATCTTCATCTCACCTTGGTAAGGTCAGTTGCTTGTCAGAATTGATAATTTGTGCACGAATTGCTTCGCACTTTGATCTAGGGCATCTAGGAGATAATAGACCCGATCTTGCTCTTCTCTTTGCTTGAGCGTTGCCAGTTCAGTGATTAAGGTCTATATATTTTGAGTTCTTCGTATTTCGCCTTTACTTGCCTAATTACCTCGAACACTTATTTTGCTCCCTCAATTAGCTGCGTTATTTCCTTCTCGATTTGAAAGACTTGCGATTTGTTGGTTTGATTGTCGTACTATTCTTCAATTGCATTCCACAACTCTTGTATTATGTAGGGTGCCAAAACTGCCCGATAGAGTCGGGTCTGCACCTTTTCTGCACATGCCCATATTCAGTGGTAGCTTGGTTTCACCTCCAATAGCACACCAAAATGTGTTTCCTACTACCTAGGATGGAAATTCAGACTGTGGTAAGGGAGGCCAGGGGGTTGGTAAGATGCAGCAAAAGCAAAACCACCTTTTGGGAATTAGCATGGATGGCAATGACTCTTAACCTATGGAAACATCGAAATGAGATCATTTTCGAAGGAACGGGTACTGTGGTCAAACCAGAGGAGATGATGTGCAGAACAATGAGAGATGTTGAATTTGGATGAAACATTGCGGGAGGATGAGTATAACTGCGAGATAGGTTTCTGTTTAATTGGGCTCTAGGATTTAGATTGTGTTACTTTTGTTGTTATTTGTGTTGTTTTGCATCTTTTGGTCTTTGTTGTTGTTAGCACTCAGAGGTTGGGATCAGTAGACCATGATGTACATGTTTTGATTAATGAGATGTTTTACACTACAGGAGAGTGTCGTATTTGCATCAGGAAGAGATCTATTGCATCTGCGTTTTTTTATTAGCATCAGCAATAAAATTTTCGGACCTTTAATTTTTTATTTGAACATATTGTATTGGAAGCGCTGATGCAAGTTTGTATTTGTGTCTGTTGTACTGATGCAAATAAGTGCAGTTACTCTTCTCTAAAAATAAAGGCTGGAGGCGCACTATTGCATCAGCATTCGCAGATGTAAATAAATATAATATTTTTTATGTTACTGCATATCTGCATTGCAGATGCAAATAAATATCGCTGAAACGCTACTTGTGAATATTTGAAAAAACATCGTTGGTCGAAATACAAAATACATGTTGTTTCGCGTTTCATTTTGTTATTTGGCAACGAACACGAACACGAAGCAGAGATGTTTCGTTGTTTCGTTTTATTATTCGGTAAGCTTTTGGGCTTGGCTCACGCATACATTCTAAGCTCTTAACTTCTACATGTTTTTATTCACAAATGGTACCGTTAGATTTTGTTAGAATTGAATCACAGCCGTTGCTTCTAGGTTAGGGTTTCTGCCCACGCATACATTCATTTTGTTATAGATTTCGTTATTTTGACTTCTCTCTCGTCTCTCTTTCTCCGCCTCCCTCTCTCACTTAAAAAAAAACACATAGAGTGGTTTTGCCTCGTTCCCTCCGCCCTCCACTTCGACGGGGTCGTTTCTGTCGCACTCGACAGCACCTCTGATCTGTCCATCTGCCAGCACCTCCGATCTATCCTCCCGACCTCAAACCCTTGTTTCCATATGCTTGAAAGTTTTCGATCGAGGTTTCTCCTTGCTCGATACCCTAGCACAAAGCCATGGCCACTCTCATTCTCAAACCATTGTGGCCATGGCCACCTCTACTGAGCCGGAGTTCGCTCTGCCCCAGCGAGCTCTCCTTGCTCGGAACCCTAGCACAAAGCTTATGTGGGACCCATCCACAACTGCACCAGTAGGTGAGATCCTCGCTCAGCGCTTGCTTGTTATTGGAACCGACTAGGTTAGCTTCGATCTTGATGAAGAACTCGCACAGCCGATTCACTGGTGGCGCTCTGTATCAGGTTTGTTTGCAGCTATTCGGCGCTCTGGAGAGGATTGAGTGTGCTGAGAAGGTCCAGTGGAAATAATGCTGAGATAATGCACAGACAGTTGGTAGTGTAGATTTTGATTATGTATGATCATTTATACAAATGGCACAATGTATTGCTAATCTAGTACTTCTGTAATTTGATGCCATATAACATGAACATGTTCGACTTTATTACCACAAAGTCAAATTGGGTTTGTAAGATTAACTAGAAAATATTGTTGAGGGCAGAGGTGTTCCAATAACCATGTAACTCTATAAACTATTCTGATGTGCCTCTTGTTTTTGAATCAAGACTCGGTGTCCACTTCTCCGCTTCGCACGAAATGACAAACCTCTCTGCTTCGATTATTGTTTTACTAGTTCATTGCCAATATTCTCTTTAATGTTTTATTCGATTTTATGTAGGTTCCTATGGAGAAGTTTACCGCGCATATTGGAATGGAACCGTAAGTAGCTTTTTGCTGTCATCTTCTATTTAAGTAGTTTTAAAATTAGGAAGATAAATAAATCAGAGAATTATACATGATTCTGACATGTCTGATGTGAAACTAATTTACAGGAAGTAGCTGTGAAAATCAGAGAATTGGCTTAATAAGGAGAATTATGGTTGGCTAAAAAATAGCTTATTCACTGCTTTCAAGTCCCAACTATTCTTATAGTTATGTCAAATCTTCAAAGTTTAATGTTTCTTTCTGAGCATTGCCTTTTCACAGGAAGCTTGTACAGATTTTGCTTCATCGGCCTAATTGTTAAATAGATGAAAAGTGCAGGATTCGCATGGCTCTTGATGTGGTATGATCTGCTACGTACAAAACCTTCTATTTTTTGGCTGGCTTTTATTGATAATTTGGCTTTCTTTTACTAATCGTGATTTATTTAATAGACAAAGGCATGAATTGCCTTAATAGCGTCGTTCCTACTGGTGTTCATTGGAATATCTGATATCTCCAAATTTGTTTGTTGATTAGAACTGGATGGTCAAGGTACTACATTTTTTTCATTTTTAAAACTTGAGTTAGTATAAATTGAGTTAGTATAATTCTTAAAACTTGAAAGTTAGAATCTTTCTTGAACTTAATTGGGACTAATTCTTATCCTGGTTGCTAAAATTGTGCAGATGACTTGAGAAAAGGATATGAGTCAATCTGACTTTGATGAGAACCTAAGTTCTTCAAGTTATGTATAAATCATTTTTTTGTTGTTGTTGATGTAGAGATTTGTGCATCACTTGCTGCAGCATTGTATGTAGACAAACACGCACCTCTCCTTGCTGCAGCATTGTATAAATTATTTTCTTTTCTTATAGCATTCAATATTTAGTTCTTTACATTGTACTTGCTCTAATATTTGTGTCTCCTTATTTAATAGAACTTCTCTCCAAACTCATACTTTCAGGATGAAAAGCTTACGAAGACATATTGCAGTTAAGGCTTCATCAAGTGATAATGAGGTCAACGCTGATGCAAATGCTTATAGTTTTTGCATATGCCTTTTCGGATGTAAATATAACGCTGATGCTAATGACGACGCAGATGCAATTTGTCATTTGCAACAAGGGTTTTTGCATCAGCTGCTTTGCATCAGCACTCTGATGCAATGAGCTTGAAGCATCAGTCTCCTGATGTAAATAGCCTTTATTGCATTAGTCATTGCGGATGTGAATAGTCCAACTTCCTGTAGTGTTAAACTTGACAGCTTCTGTCAAGAGTTTCAAAAAAAAAAGAGAGGAGGGAGAGAGATATTAATGGATGCGCTACAGGTGTGGGCAAAGTGGGGCCCACAGCGAGACTTTTCCACTTTTTAAATTTACCATTTAATATTGATTATTACGTAATATCCGGTGATAAAGGTTAGTAACAATTTAATTATAATATTTTACATCGGATGGTTTTTATAAACCGATGATAAAAGTCATTTTTATTATCAAATTTTAACAAAGATCTGGTATTAATTAAAAAAAGTGTTTTTTTTTTCCGAAATGCTAGAACTATTTATCATCGGATTTTGAATGAATAACTGGGATTAAGTGTTACAAATAATTTCGGTAATACCACAGGGCCTTTTTAGTCTCGGAGATCAATAAAACCGGTGATAATTGAGCGATGATAAAGTTCTTTTTTGTAGTGTATGGCACAGACCAGGGAACCACCAAATTATCTCTACAAATTATAAGTGGTATCCTTCTTTAATTTGTACATTAAGCCATTAATTGCAGGCGGTCATATTTGATCACTACTTTCCTGCATGCATGGTAATTTACCAAACATGAAGCGAGGAACACCATTAATAAACTAACTATATAAGGTACAGTGGCATCTGTCTAATTAAGATATATACCTACAAAACAATATAGCTAGCATCAGACATGCTTCCGCATGTAGTGGATCTTCTTCTTGTTGTTTCCGATCTGTTTCTACTAGAGGCTGGAGAGATACATGCAGATATCTAGAGAGAGAAGCAGCGAGAGTATGAGATATATATGAAACTTTCACCCTGAACAAAATGGTGAAAAAGGAACTTCATGAGATGGGGATCCAAATCTGCTATAATGCAACACAGATCGGACGCTTATAATTTACTGTACTGTAAGCAAAAAACGATCCAAAATTTAATTCAAGGAGTCTGTATTTTTAAAATTTAATTTGCACGAATGTCAAAACGATTTAAAGATTCAGATCAACTATGCTGAACGTGTAACGCTGCAGCTGATTTGAATTCATGAGATACAGACTTTTTTCGATTTCCAACATCACATATATATTGCTGGAATTGATTATCTAATCGGATTGTTTCTTTTCAAAAGATATACGACAAGACAATCACGGAAAATTTTCACAGAGGGCCATAAACAAAAAAGTTCAACATATAAGATCAGAGGTACTCTAAAAATTACACAGAAGGCCAGAGCCGCATCTATTTTAGTTGCGCTCCTAAGAAAATTCGATTTTTTTGCTGAATTCAAGGTATTCTGTAGCTGCTTTTTAAGATGTGGGGCCTACATTTAGGAGTGCAAATAATAGTTGCGCTCCTAAGTGTTGCTGACAATTTTTTTTGCTAAGTTATGATTATTAATACTATATGCAAAAAAATTGTACAACATGATTTAGAGGCACAACTATTACTTGCGCCCCTAAATGGTGGGACCCACATCTGAAAAGTAGCTGTAGAATGCCTTGAATTCAGCAAAAAAAAAGAAAATCTATTCAGGAGCGCAACTATTAGTTGCGTTCTTGACACTCTGTGTAATTTTTAGATTGCCACTGATCCTAACTTTTGAAACTTTTTGGTCCTTGACTCTTTATGAAAATTTTCCGACAACCACATGTGACTATATACTATCTGCCTAGAGCCAGTACAAATTTTTTTTTTTTTTTAGGTGAAAAACCCGTGGGCAGCCAGTACAAATATCTCACTCGGAAAGGAAATACATGTCCTTTCTAAAGAGATCCAAATGATAACAAGAACTATCTTTTTGTTAAAAGGTACCTTTTTACGTCTGTTTTATGGGAGGCTTGCACTAGTAGCATACCACCAAAAACAAGAAATACCAAGCAATTTTGTTTTGCCTGTTTGTCAGGCGTTACGCCAAACAAAAAAAGATAATTTAATGCCAATTATTAGAACTTCAACTAAAAAATTAAGGTCGATGATGTTATTAGATGATGTTTCAACGAGTAGACAAGGGAGAGGGACCAACCTCATCTGACAATATGTATATGCTACACATCTCACTTAGAAGAGGCAATTAGGATGGCCATATCAAAATAGTCCAAAAATAAAAACAATTAGGAAAAAAAGAAGGTTATTGAATTTGAAGCCTTGAGACAAGCAAGTACTTGAAAGATCTCACTCCAATGCCTTGATAGACATGGTCAGATCCAAAGTACTCGGCCCCGCTGCGGCTTCACTCGTGCTTTCTGTCTCTACTAATCTTTTATGAGTTTGCAAAGTTGATGATGTATGCAATATTTTTTGCATGCAAGAAGGTGGCGAAAGTGACAGAGAGAGCTTGCTATCCACCTCTTCCTTGGTTACAGCATTCGGCTTGAACGACGTCCCGACATCGCATTTTAAGTTCGGACACAAACTTAGTTGCAAATCGGGTGCGGAGTCATTACCTATAGACAATTTTAGCCTCTTTGAATCAACTTTGGGTACCTGATCACCTTCGTTGAGCATTTCGGCAGATTTCGTTGAGTGTTTGTGCAGTAGGTTTATCTGAAAATTCACCAATCAAAAGGAAGAGAATTTAATGCATGTAGGAACTTCAACAGAACTCTAACCAAAATGTAATTATCATAGACAATATTGTTTTGTTACATCAACAGTTACATGACTAATGGTGTAGAAAATCATCGAAATTCCCAATTTACTATGTTGTAGTAGCTAGTGATCTGAATTACTAACAGTATATTTGCATGACCTAGCTGTACCTGCCGCATAAGTTTTTATCGTTTTTATTAGCAATAAAATAATATAAACAGAAGTGAAGGATATATATAGTGGGGTCTCTCATGTCAAGGGATGGAGAATCAATCAATGCAAGCAATAACAGAGCCCATATAGAGCCAGATAGTATTGTAATGAAGGGTGCACTATATATAGTTTGATGTGTTCGTGTCTAATAATTCATGGTTTAGTTTCGATGGCATGCAATGAATTGTAGACAAGTATATATCTTTAATTAAGAGTAGTTCATCAGTATGATCCTAACTAACTTGCATAGGTCATAGTTAATGGAAATACCTTTTTTTAAGTAGAATATAGTTTAAGTGGCAATATGTCTTTGAATAGTTTTATTAAAATAATTTCTTTGAATACTTTTGATCTTATATATACGAGCTTGCATACGTGCATATATGCAGTTTTTGATCTTGCCTAAGACAGTACAGCAAGTGCATACTATATATAAAGTATGGAGCGTTTTGTGTTCCTCTCTTTCAACTTTTTAACTTTATCCGGTATATCTAATATATGAATATGGCTAATGTGAAAAATGTTTGCACTTTGGCCGCTGCAAAAATTTCATATTTTACATTTTTTGTGGTCAAAATATAAATTTAAGTTGCTAAATAAATTGTTCATACTAAAATCTTGTAAGAAAATAAATTTCATAATTTTTAAAGCTTTCTGATTAGATTTAAATATTTTTTAAAAACAATTCAATTTAAACATTAAAAAATCATGATCTTTTCAGTGCTATTTTTAAAAATATTTAAAAATAGCTAGAAAGCTCTAAAAATCACGAAATTTGATTTTCTATAAGATTTTGATATGAAAAACTTATTGAGCAAGTTAAATTTAAATTTGATGTCCCATCTGAAGTGCAAAAGTTTTCACATTAGCCATACTATATATATATAATTGTGCTAAAATACTTTATAAAGAATCAAGTTATATATATTTTGGACTCTTGCATCGAGATACAAAGTACAAATGGTCGACCCGGACTGTTGAAAATATTTTTAATACTAAAATCTACTTGGAGATCAAATTTTATATTTTTTGCAATCTTTTCTATTTTATCGGATGAGTGGAAAAATCGTTAAATTGAAGGTCGGTAAATCGTTAGATTAATGAATTTTTCGTCCATTCGATAAAATAGTAAAAATTAAAAAAAATATAAAATTTGATCTCCAAGTGTATTTTAGTATGAAAAATATTTTCAACAGTCCGGATCAATCATTTGCACTTCTGATCTCGAGATACAAGTCTAAAGTATATATGATATGGTGCTTTATGAAGTATTTTAGCACAACTATATATATATATATATATATATGATAAGCTATTGACGTTTGCACTTCGGCCAAAGTGTAAAAGTTACATATTTTATAATTTTTTGAGATCAAAATTTAAATTTAAGTTGCTCAATAATTTCTTCTTCTAAAAATCTTATATAGAAAAATTAAATTTCATGATGTTTTGAGCTTTTTTTTATATATTTTTTAGAAATAGTCCAGCTTAATATTAAAAAACATGACTTTTTCAGTGTTGTTTTTAAAATATATTTAAAAATAGTTAGAAGGCTCAAAAAATCATGAAACTTAATTTCCTACAAATTTTAAGATAAATAATTTATTGAGCAACTCAAATAATTTTGAACTCAAAAAGTTATAAAATGTGTAACTTTTTCACTTCGGCCGAAGTGCAAACGTTTTCACAATAGTCTAACTCTCTCTCTATATATATATCCAATGAATGGAAAACATAATTGTAAATTGTAAAAGTTTAGTCGCTTTATATTCAAATCTGTAAAAAACAAACGTATCATATCTGATGAACTTTTGTAGTTGACAATTATATATTTTCAGTTGATATATATAGATACTTAATCGCTTTAAATATATATATAGTTTTGAAATAGGCAAGAGACAACGGGTTTATCAAAGGGTAGAACAATATATAGTTAAACTTAAAAAAATGTATATAAAAATTAAGCTGTCTAAGCTGAATATGATAACATTATGCGTTGCTTTTATTTATTGTTTCTACTTTCAAATGGCCATTAGTCGTTTACCATATACACTATCTTTCTGCAATAGAAAATCATGCATGGTTGAATTAGATCAAGCGTTCATGATAGAAATTAACTTCAACATAAATTTTTACCTCAAGCTGTAATGGATTCTTCAACTTATAATGGACTTCCCCATTGATTCTAGCCGGTTCTGGAAAATTTAGATTAGTCTTGTTCTCATCAAACAAGTTGTACTTGCTTCCTCCTCTCCATCCATGAGGCACATCACTGGAAACTTGGTTTACCAAATTAGCTCTATATATCGGAGCAGCACTGCTAGTGCTTGCATTCCAGTCGAAATTTCCAGCTCTTCTTCCCTCCATCTTCTCCTCTAGAAACCGTGGCTTCCAATTACCATTTGCCGTTCCATTCATTCCATCTCTAATGTCAAACAAGTGTGATGTTGTCGGCTTCCCGTCTTTCCTAAAAATCATGTCATGTATCAAGCCCTTTGCAGGACCATGATCCTTGATTGCGCTAGCCCGTGCAACTGCTTGTTGGTTGAAAGCCCATTCTTGATGTCTGATTAGAATTGATGAGAGGGGTAAATTTAGAGAGAAAAAAGTTAGAAGTAACTTCAAATAAATGAAGATTTTAATTTGTTGCTAACATGGATTCTGTAGCAATATATATACTACAAATCTACAATATTATTTCTGTTCTTTATCTTTTTGGTCCGTGGTTTCCCCTCATTTTCTTGATATATATACTATCAATTGATGTATGTGCAGTGTTTTATATTAGCAAGTTATGTGATTATTTTCTCTTAATTCTGCGTTCACTCTCAAAGTATATAGTTCTATACCTAAAGGGGGAGCTCTTGAGATCAAAAGCATTTGTTGGTTGTGGCCGGTGAAGTGGACTATAAAACCTATTGGTATCAGTAAAATTTCTCGATTGAAAGAATCCGCCATTCTCCATCCTTGGAGAGAATATCGAGCCATTTCTCTGGTAAAACATCTCATGAAAGTGATCTCCTCTTCTCAGGTGCATCTCCATTGGTGACAACACTGCTAAAATTAATGCAATGTAAAAGATATTGAAATTCTCTTCTATTTGTTAACAAAAGTATGTAGATCTTAATTTGATAGCCACAATTGTATGTTTCACAAACCAAAGATTTAAAGAACACGCCTTATAGATAAATAATTTGATTAATTAGTTACATTAATAAAAGTGTTGTTTACAATAAATTTGTTTATCACAATTTAATTAGACAGTGCTCTAAAATTTTAAAGGAAAAATATATGTTGCTTCTTGTTCCCCCTACTATGTCTCCAATGTCTGTGTTGTGCTGGTGAGTCCCACTCTAGTGGTGGGTCTCAGGTCCATAGGTGCCGGAACTCTGTAGGAGCCAAAGTTGGGGGCTTTATAGCAAGGTCCAATTTTAAATATGAGTTTGAAGTATACAATTTGGTAGTTTGGTTCTTCATTTCCTTGGTTTTATATTTGCTATATATGTTACTTGATTCAAGTAATAAAAGTTCTCTCTCATCAGTTGATTTGGGGAGACCTCTACTCTGGAGATAGTTTAGCTGTGAGTGGTGTATTGACGTTTGTATGTTCTTTACTTGATTACTTCTTTTTCGTATGAAATGGAAGTGGTGGGGCTTCCTACGTACCACTTATTTCAAAAATGAAAAAAAAATAGTTGATCTGGGGAGAGAGAGAGGATCTTGGCAGCTTCTGCCAAGTTTTCAAAGAAAGAAAGAGAGGAGATAAATTGACAGCTTCTGTCAGTATATCGGACAAAAAAGAGAAAGAAAGAAAGGGTAGGGGAGAGAGGACGAGATAGACCTGATTTTTCATGAGCAGGATCATCGAACTTTTTGCTCCTATACATCTGAGTTTATGACAAAATAATGAGAAAGTTAGAAGACATATCTGGAGTCACATATTCTTCCAAAAAATAGAAGGCTGCATGAATGTGTAACCCTAGAAAAGAAAACGACTCATGCCCTCTTCTATACCAAAAAAAGAAAAAAGAAAAAGCACACCCTTTTTCTCCATCCTCTTTTACCTGTAAATGGCTCTTTACATGAGCTATGCTAAGCCCCCTCACATTCATCATCTGAAGAACCAACTTTGGAGTTGCTCCTGAAACCAATTAATTAGAAAAAAATAAAACATGAGTTGAATCATTTAAATTTCAGTTAGGATAAATCAATTACTTTTATATATATAGAAAGGAATTGATTGCATATTTAGCCATATTTTTTCTACAGGATAAGTTCAAAACTTCAAATTGAAAACTGTTGAAAAATACAGCAATGTTTCTTAATCTCATTCAACAATAACATTCTAAAACATGAGGTTTACTCTTTTAATTTTGAGCCAGACTTCATAAAGCATGAAAATACTTATGGAACTAAAAGCCCAAGGACACTGATCTTATATATCTTTAATTATTTGGAAAATAATTATCTTTTAGTAATATCACACTTGGTACATGCGTTTCTTACATATATATGAAAAATTCATGCCCTTTTGTTTTGAAAGAAGGCGACGATCAAACGCTATCAAAATTTAAATTAACAGGTCAGCAACATGCAAGAGCTTACTCTCTTGTCCCCCAAGCCTTTCGACTGCCTGAATAAATGCCATATGGAGATCCGGTGTCCAACGCAGTCTAGGAAGCTTTGATCGATTATATTGCCTGACAGATGCGACCCGCTCGCTGCTACCGTCAGACTTGCCTCCGCTCTTCTCATCCTTATTACTATTGCTATTACCTCCACTGTTGTTTTTTTCGTCGTCTTTATTGTTGTCATAGGAATTGTTGGAGCTATTATTTTCCCCAGAGCAGTAATCTTCGCAACCTCCATTACTGGCGCTGTTAGTTACTCCTTCTGCCGTTCCATCGTTCAGGTCCATTGCTTCAACGGTTTGATCATGCTCGCTGTTAGCATCATCTTCATGAACTTCCACAATTTCTTTCTCCTTCTCTCCACCCATACTTCTTTTTCTTATTTTTGCCTCTACCTTGTTCATGGATGTGGTGAGCAACTTAGTCTCTTCTCCTATAGTAGCATATTTAGCTTGATCTTTCCTTTGGCAACATAATCGGCTTCAATTGATGGGAATTTCAAAAGAAAGAGGAAGGAAGGAGAAGGGGAGAGGGACCGAAAGAGAGAGAAGAATAATATTGGTATACTATATAAAAATTTTGGAGGAAGAGGCCGGATGGTTAAGTGACGATGGAACCAAAAAAAATGATAAAATAAACAAGAGAGGTGAGAACAGACAAGTATTCTCTACATTGACTACTTAGGAATAGTTATTCTTTCATCTTTTGTAATGGGAAGGAATTATATAAGAATTATGGGGTATTTGAAAGGGTCTATGGTGGGGAGAGAGCGGATAACTAGACAGATACAGGATAGAGAGTGATAAACTCCTCTGGAATAGTTTAGAAAAGCAGAGAAAACAATTAAGAATTCCTTCAAATCACTATATTACTCTGATACTTCAATCTCCTAGCTATATGCATATCTGATACGGCTCGGATACGGATTCGCCTTGGATACGGTGCGAGTGCATATCGGATACGCAGCGTGGCGCATCCAATTATTTTATATTATTTGACCAACAGATTCGGTCAAGATACGTTTTTGAACATAAATTGAGTTATTGGATACACTTGGGATACGTTTTTGAATACAGATTGATTTTTTAGTAATATTCAATAAGTAATTGTGTATATTATATAATATTAATCACACCACATAATTTGTATAGAATTATTTTTGATATAACACAGAGGCGGACCCATGCTTAGGCAAGCCCGGGCAAGTGCTCGGGCTTGATTTTCAAAAAACGCAAAATTTTGTGTATTTTTAGTTATTTTTTTAGTGAAAAATGAGTTTTTAATGACATTTTAGTGGGTTTTAGCTGGTTTGTGCTCGGGCTTGATCTTAACCTCAGTGCCCGAGCTTAATTGTGCTCGGGCTTAAAAAACTTCTGGATCCGCCCCTGATATAACATGAACTCTTTTGTCAAGAAAGCGTTTAATCAAATGCTTATATTTTTTTTTTATTTCACAAATATCAATATATATTAAAAAAATTGAATAGAAAAATAAATTTCAAGCAATTTAATATAATGTGATTTTTTATTATATATATACACGAATACATATCCGTGATTTTTTAAAATTGTCCGTATTGCCGCACCCGCAATACAACTTCAAACATATGAGAGACAATACACAAACAATATAGTGGATGTGAATGATGAAGTCGTGCAAACTAAACAAAAATAAGATGGAAACTTAACTTATAGAGAACGGCTAATTTGAATCATCAATATATAATCGTTAGTAAAGATTTCACATTTGTTATGAATGTGTAAAACTCAAATTATTGACTTATGTGAAAATTATTTTATATATATATAGTACTTAAAATTTTCATAATAATAGTGTTTTTTAATTCTTCCTCGGGGTAGGCCACTCGATAACTTTCGTGGATACTTTCCAAAGTGAAAGTTTCTGAATACACATAGGTTTACTCACGTTCACTCGGATACATGCACGTCTCACTTAGAACAGATGACATTCAGCTCATTTTACCAAAAGAGCTATTTCGTAGGAATTAAAACAAAATAATCTAGATTGGAGAGGGAAAAGAGTTTGCTTAGAAAGCAGTTTTCTATCCAACGGTGAAAATTACAAATGTTTTCTCTCTCTTATTATTTTCTACTCTCTACTTCTATTTATATTAAAGATACAATCATCACAAACTAGTTAAGTCTATAGCCTATTATCATAACTTAATGTAGCTCATTAATGTTACGGTTACAAAAGTCTTTGCATCCACGTGCTTTCTCTGAATTTGATGACTTCCTGTCAGATTGTACCTTCTACTCATGTCAACTCGGTCTGCTAACTCGAGATGTTTTCGTGAGTAACTTCGGCACTACTACAAATTCGACTTTTTTATAGCGGTTGGAAACACCCCATTAATTACTAGATTGGAAGGGGTGTTATAGAAGGGAGTTGTTAAAAGTTGAAGCAATGAATATTAAAGGTAGAGATTTTATACCGGATCGATGATCTAGCACACAAATTCACTATTAAAGACAACCTTTTAAGTGTGTTCCACTCAAGAAGTTACTAATCAAAATAAAACATAGACCAATTAATTCTAGAGATATTCTACGAAAATATACACTATAGGGGTTGGAACAAGAGGAAAATAAAAAGAAAGGTAAGGGGGGTTGGAGGACATATAAAGGAGATTAAAAAAGGCCAATTGGTGCGAAAGGATGCACAAGAGTTGACACTTGCTCGCTTGGATGAAAGCAACATCGCTGCAGGTTTGGCATTCTCCAAAGCAGCATTCACGGGTTCGGATTGAGTATAGTTGTAGCTGCATAATTTTTATGTCGTTCAATCTATGCACAATTATATGGTGATGAAATATTTCATTGATATATATACTCAAAATGGAATGATTGTTTACTATAACCAGCATGTCTATATATATCCAGCATTGTAGGCACAGAATTTTTGAAATAAACGTCTCGACTAACTTGGTAGACTAAGAATTATATATAAATACTCGTTAATAGATGGAAGAGAAAGAAAATTAAATATTAATTCACCAAGCATATTCAAGGAGAACACAAACTATGTCTGACAAGGATGACGGCGGAAATATATTCACTTGCTAAAGTAGTTTATTTACTTCAAATTGAACAATAAATTACAACTTTAAGATTCATTTCATTTTTTTTTCTATTCATTTTTTGTTGGTAGTATGTTTGGACTTATCCAAGCCACATATATGTTTGCACACTATATTCACTTATACAAGAATGATCAAAGTTATGCGTGGGAAAAAAATATGTACATGAAATAATGAATATATGATATACGTAAATATTTTTTTCGAAAAAAAAACAAATTAATAACATGTCTGCTTTCATTTCTTCTCAGAAGCTGGTGTATATATATATATATAGCAAGCTTAAGGTAGATTTAGCCACATGATGGTACCTACAGCTAGCATTAGTTGTTTATAAAGATCAAAGACAAAAAAGCAATTCTTATGTCGCGTGAAGCTGAAATTTCTTTTTGGCTTCGGCTGAGTTGGCTCCATCACATATGCTTCTTTGTCTTATGTCACGCATACGGCATACGAATTGAAAAGGAAAGCCTTGATCTTATGTATGTAAGTTCCGGAAATCTACAATGTTGGTCAACAAATTAGATCTGTCGAACGTGCTGAAACGATCACGAAAGAGAATAATTTCTTTAATCGTTTTTTTAATGAACGATTAAGAAATTTTACTTCGTTAACTCACTACTACAAAAGAACTATTATAGCAGATTTATAAGGGCTATTATAGCGGACCTAAGAAGGCTATAATAGAGGGGGCTACGAATGTTCATGAGGTCCACTATAATAGGTCGGACTATTATAGCGGCATTTAGGACAAATCCGCTATAATAGAGGGTATATTATAGTGGCCTTTAAGATTCACTATAATAGACCACCTATTATAGCGGAGTTTTAGCAAAATCTGCTATAATAGACCCTCCTATTATAGCGGATCACACTAAAAGTCCCCTATAATAGATTTTGAAAATTAAAAAAATATTGCTGCCAATTTTTTCATTTATTGCGAAATTGACTGATTTGATAGATATTTTTTGCATAAATGTCCATTCATAATATATAATCAAGAGAAAATTTGATTATTTGCAAATATATCCTATTGCTGATTTTGAACAGCCTAATTTAATTTTTAAACGACCTTATGAAACAACCGAACTTTATTTTTACAGTAATAATTGAGCGAGTTGTGAATTTTTTTTACAATAATACTTAAAACTCATATATATATATATATATACAAACATACAGATACTTAAAACACAATAATATTTGTAGGACGAAAGCAGAATGAGGAAAGATTTCTGTGTGAAGAAGGAAGAATGAGGGCAGATTTTTGTGTGAAGAAAGAAGAATGAGGAAAGATTTTAGTGAAGAAAGAATGATGGAAAGTTGATATTTATATAGAGAAGGGAAATTTTTTGGAAGAAAATCAGTCTTAATCCGTGGGACTCTGTGAAATTTTGGAGCGTTGGATTAATACTACATTGTGACCCATGAGAGACCCTATTATAGTGGCATTTATGTTCAATCCGCTATAATAGATCTATTATAGCGGACTATTGATGTCGTCCGCTATAATAGACCCTCTGTTATAGCGAATTTTCACTATGGTCCGCTATAATAGATCTATTATAGCGAATGACATCAAGGTCCGCTATAATAGATCTATTATAGCGAAAGACATGAAGGTCCGCTATAATAGGAGGGCTATAATAGCCCATTTCTTTAGTAGTGACTGTTTCGTTAAAGAAAACGATCAAAATGATGGAAACAGATCAAACCGGGAATCGGTGATGAATGATTCTAACCATAAACAGGAATCAAATCTTTAATCTCCTCTTTCAAACAATCATTAATCTCCTCTCTCATCACATTCTCTTGAATCAAAACAATTCTAACAATACGCGATCACAAACGAAACTACAAAACAAACAATCATGAAATAATATATTTTCGTTAACTGTTTTGTTATTTAAACGAAATAATTTTTTTGACCGTACTCGTTTTATTTGTCACACAACAAAACAAAAAAAAACAATTAAAAGAGCACCCATTGACAGTCCTACAACAAATATTGCTTAATTAATATGTATATTTTGTACACTTTTATATTTTTTATATTATCGAGAAATATTGCTTAATTAATATGTATTTTTTTACACTTTTTTACATTTTTTATATTATCGAGTTTTTGTTAATCCAGCACTTATTATTTCTCAAATGTTTCTAAAATAGAAAAACATCATCATCTAGACATGCGCTATAAGAAAGAAACAATTAATTCAATAACATGTTTACCTGTCAAACATAGGTAACGATCACGAAAATAACATTGATCTTTATTCGTTTCGTTAAATGGACGATAGAGATTATTTTGGTGTTAACCATTTCATTAATCAAATGAGAAAGAATTTAGTTGCGTCTATAGCTAGCGTTTCGTTTAATTATGTCACACCCCAAAAATTATAACTCGGTTAGGGGTGCTAATCTCGCCACGTGTACTTGTTTACAAGTACACGAAAGGTTTAATTTAATAATAGAACAATAGATAAAATTAACTAACCATATACAAAAAAGAAACAACACACACATTATACACAATACACATACATCCAAAATATCACATATTTATACCAGCGTTATATTTACAAAGCTACAACGAAAGCAAAGAAAAGGAAAAAAATACATACATAAGAAGACGATCCCACTATCAAGTGTGTGACTGGCCCTGGCTAACCTATTACAAACTAATCCTATCAAAAGAAAAGAAAAAAGTAAGGAAGAGATTTCAAAATAGAAGACGTCAGTGAACTCCATCCTAGCGTTCTCCTTTGGACATCGAAAGAACTCCTCACCTGGACCCCCACAAACCACCGTAGAACAAGAGAAATTAGAAATTTCTCAATGCGGATTAAGGTCCAACCTTTGAGCTTACATTTTTCCCAAACTAATCACTTGCTAAGTGTTTATACACATTTTATGTTTATTAATATTTAGAATAATTATTTGAACAAATAAAATTGATTTTAAGAAAGAAATGCAACATTTTAAGTAATAAATTCGAAATAGGAAATTCCAGAATAGTTTATTTCCTGACAGAGCCAACTTGTACTAAAACTAGGTCTATTGCAGGTACAATAAATTCCATTGTGGTCGCAATATATTTAGGAAAATGTTCTCTGCTTTGAAAATTCAAAATTGAATTGACAGGTGTCTTGCGACCGCTAGACAATGGGAAATTAGTTCAAAACAACAATCCTTTGTTTTATAAAGCTGGACCAACATTTAATCATCATGCTAACATTATAGCGGTAATTAGAATATCATGTTAATTACCATCGATTAGAGATATTTAGAGTTTTATCATTCTTGATAATAGTGTTTCATAATTCAAGTCACAAATTTATAAAATGAACTATGATGATATATAACTCATTGTATAAGTGACATATGTCATTAATTATTGGCTCAATTGCAAAAACCAAGTTTTGGTTCTAGAGCATATATATATATATATATATATTGTGAGATAGGCTAGGGTACTTTATGGTGCACCAAACCCCTAATGCTCCATATCGTATCTCCAATTTAAAAATTACAATGACCGATCTGAACCGTTGAACATGATCTACATATTGAAATCTACTTCAAGATTGAATTTTACATTTTTTAATTTGTTTGCTATTTTTTAGAGAGGTAGGAAAATTATAACTTTTGTTAGTCCAGAAACCGTTTGATTAGCAACTTTTCTACCTCCTTCAAAAATAGCAAAAAATGTAAAATTCAATCTCCAAGTAGATTTCAATATGTAGATCATGTTCAACGATTCGGATTGATCGTTGGGATTTTCAAATTGGAGATAACGGATGTGGAGCACGAGCCATTTGGTGCTCCATGGAGCACCCTAGCCTAACTCTATATGACTATATATATATATAAATTGTTTGCTATTTTTTTGAAAGAGGTAGAAAAGTTGCTAATCAAACGGTTTTTGGACCAACAAAAGTTGCAATTTTCCTACCTCTCTAAAAAAAATACCAAGAAAATTAAAAAATGTAAAATTGAATCTCCAAGTAGATTTCAATATGTAGATCATGTTCAATGATTCGGATCGATCGTTAAAATTTTCAAATTGGAGATACAGTGTGAAGCATTAGCGGTTTGGTGCTCCATGGAGCACCCTAGCCTCCCCCCCCCCCCCTCTCTCTCTCTCTATATATATATATATATACCTTCAATAATTAAAACAAAATTAGCATTAACAAATTTTATGTAGAAAACTATTTTTTTCCTATTCTAAAATTAAATACCAACATATATATATAAGTACCTATCTCTCTCTCTATATATATATACCTTCAATAACTAAAACAAAATCAGCATTAACAAATATTATGTAAAAAACTATATTTTTTCCTATTTTCTAAAATTAAATACCAGCATATATACTCTGAGGTGCATAACTGATCTATGGTTACTGAGTCTAAAAGGGATAAGGAAGTTAGAAACTTTTAAGTATATTTAATAGCCTAGCGGTCAAATCAGTTGACAAATTGGAAATTATTTTAAGTAAGTGTAACTTCAATAGATCAATAGTTAATGTTGAATTAATGCCTCAATGAAGTAAGAAAAATCATGTTTTACTTGTGTGTCTGTTTCAATACGCTAATCATTTGATGTGATACTTTTAATTGTTGTTTTTTTTATAGAAGATATTTTTAACTGTTATTTTCTAGCATATAATTATTTTTACTTATCCATTAATTAGAAAATAATATAACATATATTATGCTGTAATCCTCAAGTTAGTTCAACGTTTTTAATTGTATTGATATATGTAATTAATTATAAGTGTACCAAATAGTCGAAGTAACATGCATGACAATGTGAATTAATTAATAAAGCGTCTACATTTTGTTCTTTATTTGGGATTATATTAATAAAGGACTAATTTGTCATATTCTAATTAATCATACTATTTTTAAAGTTCACTTACGACTTTTACAAAATTCTTAATCCAAAAAAGTGGAATTTTCATTTTATAGCGGCTCCTTCTTATTGTCCGCTATTAAAGTTTCTGGAGATCTTGTCAGCCAGTTATTATAGCGATATTTTTTTATGTTCGATATTATAGTTTTCAAGTTAATTTTTAAAATTCCACTGAGAACTTATAATAACGACATTCATTTTAATTCGGTGTAATATGGAGATTATAATAGCTCCTTTATGTAGTTCTGTAGTAGTTTAAATTAATTGTACTTGATAATAGTGTACATTCTATATTCTGAAAAATTCTTCATTTGATTAGGTTAACCACTTTTTTTTATTTGAGCCATTTAGAGAGGAGTCCTTTTGCCAATTCTACAGAGAGAGAGAGAGTAATTTTAACAATTAATAATAAATACATGCATGCGTACAGTGTGCATTCAATTAGTAAGAGATGAAATATTCCGATTGTACGTTCCTATAAATATATAGGGTTATATTATCGTGCTACATAAATTAAGAAAAGTATTTTATTTCGACATAAAATTACATATCGGCAATTCAAATGACTGATATAAATTAGTCAACATAATTTAGACATCAAAATCTCTTATTAAATCAAATTTGAGCGCATTTGAAGTTTCGTAGTTATACTTAAGGCTTCGTTTGCCAAATCGAGAAATAGCACTACAATAGTGATAAAAGTGATATAGTTTTCAGAATAGTGTCATTTTGGAAGAGTAGTAGAAAAATGATATTCTTGACTATTCTTAACTATTCAGTGCTGTTTGTCACTTGTCATTTGAAATAGTTGAAGTTTTGATAATTATGATAACAACATGGATTATAATGAATAATAATAATATAATCGTAACAATAAGTACCATAATATTATTGAGGAGGGATCAGATGACCACAACTCTAAATAACCACAAAGTTACCACAATCATTTTTTTTTATTTTCGAAGCCCAAATTGTTGATCCAAACCGTTAAACATGATCTCCACAATAAAATATGCTTCCAGATCAAATTTCATATTTTTTGGATTTTTTTACTATTTATTAAGATGGATGCAAAAAATGCCAAAATTAGAATAACGTGATCTATTGAATTTCGTACCCATCTTAATAAATAGTTAAAAAATTTAAAATTTGATTTGGGAGTGTATTTTATGGTGGAGATCATGTTCAACGGTTTGGATCTATAATTTGGACTTCGAAAATGAAAAAAATGATTGTGATAACTTTGTGGTTATTTAGAGTTGTGGTCATCCGATACCTCCTCAATATTATTATAGTAATAATAATAAAAAATAATAGCAATAATAATGACGAAATAATATACTACTAACAAAAAATAAAAAAATAATAACAATAATAAATAATAATAATAATAATAATAAGTAAGAATAATAAATAATAACAAAAATAAAATAATAATAATGATGATGAAATATTATAACACTAATAAAGTTAATAATAATAATAAATAATAATACTAATAACAATAATAGTATAATCATAAATAATAACAAAATAATAATGATGATGAAATATTATAATACTAATAAAAAAATAATAAATAAGAATAATAATAAATGATAATAATAATAATAAATAATGATAAATAAGAACAATAATATATAATAATAATAAATAATAGTAAAATAATAATAATCCTAAATACTAAAATAATAATAATAATGACATATTATAATACTATAAAAATAATTATAAAAAATAATAGTAAGATTATAAAAATAATTATAACACTAATAAATCTAACAGCTGTTCAGTGACATCTGTCAGATTCTTTTTCTTGTATACGATTTTAATTCTTGAACAATTTTAATCTGAACTTCTTAATTTTTTTAACAGATGTTTGTATTTGAGTTTCAAATTAATTAAAGAAAGTTTAAAACTTCATAACAATTTAGTTTAATTCTTAAAACGAAAACAAATTAGTTTATGTTTAATTCTCAAAAATTCAAAACTAATTGAACTAAAAAGTTCAAGAAAAACGAAAAGAATGAACGAATTAGTTTAATTCTAAAAAAATTTAAGAGAGATAGAGATTGAGAAAAAAAATTAAATTGAATTTTTTGTTTGATCATTTATGTTTGTATATTGAGAGATTGAGAGATGAAGTGAAATAAGAGATGAAGAGTGACATATATAAGGGAGATGAATTCGTGCGATTTTTCTGAGTGGTTTTTAGCGTTGTATCAGTTAGAATGGACCTGCAGATAACAAGAAATAAGAGCAATTTGTGGGATTTTTTATAGCGGACCCTTCAAACAACAACTATTAAAAATTAACCTTTAATAACGAACCCTTCAAAACGTCGCTTTTAAAGGTTATCCTTTAATAGCGAACCCTTCAAAACATTAGCTATTAAAAGTTTTAATAGCGACTTATGTAGGGCATCAAATATAAACAAATATTTTTTATAGCGAAGTTCATATAAAGGCCGATTTAGAAACTTTTTATACTGAAGTTCATGTAGATCCGCTATTAAAAGAAAGATGTTAAAACCCCTTTCTTTAATAGTAATGTTAGAAGTAGAGGTGGCAAGTCGGATTGGTCAGGCGGGTTCGGGTCGGGTTAGTTTGACTGTTTACAATAGTCTGGTTGGGATCGGGTCGGGTGAGGTCAAGTCGGGTTTCGGGTCGTCATGTGTTGACAACTTTCGGATTATCGGTCGGGTCTAGCGAGGTTAGGTCGGGTTTCGTCGATCTTTTTTGGGTGACGGGTCGGGTCGGGTTGGGCGAGACCGGGTCGGGTCGGGTTTCAGGTCGGACTGCATCGACAACTTTCAGGTCTTGTGTCGGTTCGGGCGAGACCGGGTCGGGTTCAGGTCGGGTTGCACCGACAACTTTCAAGTATTATTTTGAGTTTTAAGTTCAATCGAAGAAGATCAGATCGTGTTATTGAATTGTGTTAGTAAATCTTAACTTTCTCTAATGTTAATTTGTTAGTAAAATTAGATTATGATGTGGGCAAGATAGGATTAGATCAATTTATAGGTTGTATCGGATCAAGTCGGGTCGGGTAAGGTCGAATTCGAGTCATCATGTGTTGCTCCATCTCGGGTTACGGGTCGTCTCGGGCCGAGTCGGGTCGGGTCGGGCTAGGGTCCTCATGTGTCGCACTATCTCGGGTTACGGGTCGTCTCGGGTCGGGGCTCAGGTCGCTCATGTGTCGCTTCGTCTCGGGTTACAGATCATCTCGGATCGGGTCAAGTCGAGTTCGAGTAGTTTGACTTTATCAAAATATCGGATCGAATCGGATTCAGATCGGATCAGACGGATTTCTCGGATCGAATTCAGATCGAATCGGATCGGATATGATCGAACGAGTTTCTCGAATCGGATCGAGTCGAATTCTGTCACCTATAATTGGAAGAGCTCTTTTATAAAGCATTGACTCGAGAAAAAACTTGAAGCGCTGGATTTTACCTTTTGAAATAATGTAGTGGCATCATCCTCATCACGGTATACATCATGCCCACTATTATAATAATAATACTAATAATAATAAGAATAATGATAATAATAATTATGTTATTATTATCATATTTTGTATTTTTTTATTATTATTATTATCATCATCATTATTTTTATTGTTACAGGGGTTGGTAAAGAGGAAAAGCATGTGACCATTTTCCAACGCGCATGGATGCAATAAATAGCCCACTATTTTAACTTAACTTTGGACATCCCAGCTTGGCGTCGATAACTAGAAATACAAGCCAAATCCGTGATTAATAGCTTTATTAGTTGACCTTAGTTTGTCGTCATTTTAATTAAATTATTACATGCTTTTCCATGTGTTCATATTTGCTTTCTCAACGATTTACTAGAATTCAATGCCTCCATATCCATACTTGACTTGTTGATGATGCGGTAATTAATGAAGATTAAGTTTTGACCATTAATTGTACCTCCATTCGAGATATGTTGAGCTTTCTTCTTTAATTATTCTTTTTTTTATGTGATATTCAGTAAAATTTCGTAAATGTGGTGGAAAAAATTAAATGATATGGATCATTTGCACATACATCTACACATTTATATACAATCTTTTAATTATACAACACAAAAGAGCTTTAGTGCCGCTTAATTATCACTGGATCATAGTGACAATCGGTAATAAAAGTATTAACCTCGACTTTTTAATAAAAAACTGGTGATAGAAGATTCTTTTATCATCGATTGTTAAGTAAAAACCGGTGATAAAACATTTATCATCGGTTGTTTGTCACCGGACATTTAACTTTTATCACCGGATATTAACAAACAACCGGTGATAAATGTTTTATCACCGATTTTTTTTTTAAAACCGACATTAACAATTTGAATTTAGAAAACCCGCGCTCCAACCCCATTTTTCTGTCTCTCCATCGTCTCTATCTCCCATATCCTCCTACTGTCTCCTTCCTCAACTCTATATTCACCATTGTTGTTCTTATTTTTCTTTGTTACTATCTCCTTCGCCATTTTTATTCTCCCAATATCAGATACAAACGGCGCCGACTCTTCTCTTCTCTCTATTATTGTTCTATTTCACTTATTTATTTTTGTTTTATTTTTTATTGTCTTTTATTTATTTATTTCTTCTATTCTTGTTCTATTTCTTCTTTTATTTATTTATTTCTTTTTTTTCTATTTTCTTACTTTATTTTTTTGTTGTCTTCAATTTATCTTGTTATTTTTCTATTTATTACTTCTAATCTTATGTTTCTTATTTTTAAATTAAATTTCGAAATTTAAATTTGAAATTTGAAATATGAATTAATTACGATTTGGCACCTGCCAAAAGCTGTACGTTCTGCAACCAGCTGTCAGGTTGCAGAACGTACATCTTTTTTTTACTTTTTTATTTGACTTTTATCACCAGTTGTTAGTAAAAAAATCGGTGATAAAAGTCAATTTTATAATCGGTTGCTAATACTTTTAGTACCCCCTCTTCTACGTCGGAAGAAAAAATCGGTTATAAGGACAAAAAAATCGGAAATAAAGCCCATTTTATCCAATGCATGACCTTATTTGATTTGTTTTCCGTTGTTAGCTAAGACATCAAATGCATGTGTTTATCTACTCATTCTTTGAAACCCTAAGTAACATGCTATCCAATAACTCTTGCCAGACACTACCTACAAAAACACATTAATACAACAAAATATTTTACAATGATACACAAAATTGAAATCTCATAAAAGTGTTTGTACCGAGAAAGGGAATCCTTCTTTTGCAATATATGACAGGCCTAACTTCAGACTCAGTTATGTAACTATGTAGGGATTCAGTTTTCTTGTAAAAATTCTAACATGAGATGTCCTTTCAATTGCATCAAATAAGAAGCATGCATTTGCTATACTTGACGAGGTAGGTCCATAAGGGTAGGTCCATGTAACAATTTAGAAGGGTTTCGCTTTCAAACTAAATAGAAACAAAAATAAGTAACAAAATAATTACATATAATTGCAGACCTAGAGTTTGTAAAGCTTTCTAGAAAAATTGTACATTTTTCTCTAGAGTTGGTTTTATTTGCATTCATTTTTCTGATTAGCTAGAGGTGACACACAAGCTCATATGCTTTTTAATATTTATGTATTTTAAAAGGTCCTTAAACTACAAAACTCATAGAAATACAAACTAGTTAGTACCATACTTGATGTAGAAATTAAAAAAAAAACTAATTTCATCCTAAAGAGCTCATGTGTTTCGCCCTAATAAGAGGTTATTTAATTTATTTTCACTTATATAGCAGATTTCTCTTCATACATAAAGGATTTTGTTCCTGTAAGGTCCTTAGAATAGAAGATTTACAACGATACAAAAAATGTGATCTCTTATTAGGGTGTTTACCGAGAAATTGAATCACTCTTCTGGCGGGGCATATAGTGCCACCAAATAAAGGGGGTCAATTTCTAGGGAAAGAATCTAACATGAGAGGACGCATTTGCATCGAAGTAAATATTTTGTTTCTAAAGACCTTAAAGGAACAAAAACCTCTACCTATGAAGACAAATCTACTATATAAAAAATAGGTTAAAAAGTTATTATTTAAGATGAAACACAAGAGTTTTTTAGAGCGAAATCAGATTTTTTAATTACTGTTGCTGGATTTTTCATCATATTTCGTCTACAACTAGTATTGTAATAACTTATTTATTTTTCTATGTGCTCTTTAGTTTAAGACCCTTTAAAGTACATAGAAAGCATACGGCCAACCACTTGTGTTTTATCTCTAGCTAATCAGAAAAATGAATGTAAATGAAACCAAATCTAGAGAGGAACGTACGATTTGTCTAGAAAACTTCACAAACTCTAGACCTGCAATTGTATGTAATTACTTGGTTACTTTTTTTTGTTTCTATTTAGTTTTCAAGCAAAATCGCGCCAAATTGTTACATGGACCTACCCCTATGACTAGGTCAACTTCATCATTAAATTTAAATGCGAGAGATATTGCAAGAAGATAGATGTTTGTTCTTTCATGTAATTTAAAGGGCATATCATATTAGATTTTTACCAGCAAAATTGAACCCATACACATACCTGAGACCGAAGTTAGGTTTGCCGAATATTGCAAACGATGAGTTCAATTTTTTTGGTACAACCTTATTGGTGTACATTTCTAAAAGGGTCTAATTCCGAGGCAATAATCAAGAGTCTATGTAACTCATTCCCGAGAGTACCAACCTAATTATTTGTCTGTGTAAATTATTCTTAAAGATTAAATATAAATGCAATAGATTGACACAACAACTTAGTTCAAGTTAGGGATTAGATTTTTTACTGAATGGAGTGGTGAGAGGAGATGACGCAACGAGATGAGAAAAATACGACAATCGTCCTCGACGAGAGGAGAAAAACACGAGATCTATGAAGGACATGGATGATGTGGCGGAGTAGATCATTTTCATGTCCCGGTTGAAGGAGTTGGACAAGGGGAAACATGAAAATAACCTCTTCTTCACCTACAACACAATATACCAAAAATATTTAAGATCCAAACAACACTTCATTGCAATCCAAAAAACACTTTCACTAACCAAATAAGTAGTTAATTATTCATAAGTCTAGATAAAAACAACAAACATCACCACTATTTTGCTACAAAAATAAAAAATACCTTAAACCAAGGAAGGAGGAGGAGCGACCTAGCGATTGGAAGGCGTCGGTGAGAGAAGAAAAACATGAGATCAGTGGAGCGGCCAGGAAGGGAAGAACAGAGAGTGACCAGTTTTGTTTGTGTGTGTGATAGAGACCAGCATATAGGTGTGGAGACGGCAATGTGTGGAGACAAACAAGCGAGGGAAAGAGAGGAAAGGAAAAAAAAAGGCATGTGCTAGAGGGAGGCGGTCAAGGGGAAGAGAGAGAAGACATAAAATTTATTTTTAGGATTGAGAATAAGACAACGGTTATTTAAAATAATCGTTGTCCTGGGTGGAGCTTGCCCAACAGTTAATTTTAAATAACCGTTGCCTTAGAATTTTTGAAAAAAAATCCGAGAAGATAAGGCAATTAATGGTTGTTTATAAATAACCGTTGGTCTTGCTACCCCTACGACAACAATTATTTTAAATATTTGTTAACTTATTCTCAGAGATTTTTGCACTTCTGTCAACAATGTTTAACAATTTCTTCAGTAACAATTGTTTTATGGGAGTTGCTAAATCCCCTTTCTATTGTAGTGAATATAATAATATTTAATAAAATGTGATAAAATATATGATTAGAAGATTAGGAAAATGTTTGTACCAAATTTAAAATTAGTGGACAATCAAACTTTTTGAGGATTAAAATTAATTAAACAAAGTAATTGAAAATTATATAAATCTCCTTATAAAAAGATAACCCGTTTATATACAGTATATAATTGTAATTTATTTTCTAACATTTAGAAATTAGTGGCTGATCTTATTCACAATATATGCTAACATTGAAGGGGAAATGGGCTCGGTCATAATCTACAAATTAAAAGAAATTTACACAATATGAAAAGAATATATATTTATATATTTAAATCGCATCAAGTTATATGAATTCATGTACGAACTAATAATTAATTTGCAATACTAAATAATGCATGAAATGTGAACTTTTTTCTTGGAAGAGTGACTCTTTACTACGTTGGGGAATATTCCAACATAAAGCAGCTCAGTTCATCTCAGCTTCTCACATGATCAGTATTCTGGCATGCATGCACTGGATTTGAAATAGATCATCTATGTCCTGAATCAATTTTATAATTAATTAAAGACAATAATCAATTGAAAAGGATTAGGATTATGTCCCGAGAATTTTAGGCTTATTCAATCTACATGTAGGTGAATCAATTACTACGTACAATTAATTAATGGCTGCTTCTGTCTGAAATAGCATCATCAGAAACTTTTAATTATTTATTTTTTGAAAATTTATTTTAGAGAAAAATCAGGCAAACCCTGCAATCCCTTAAGTTTTCCTTTCTGATTAATTTTAAATAAAACGGATCAGACAAATGCATATCTGCATTATTCTGAGTCAGATTGTTTTTTTTCACTAGGAATCAAAAAGAATTGTAGATCGCGTATGCTGCTCTGTGTCGAAGAGATCGGATCTCTCACTAATTATTTTAAACTTCTGTTAATAGATATATTTAAACTTCTGTGACAGGTAAACTCTACTATACTAGGTGCACTGTTGCATCATGTATAGGATTGTCGATGCAACACCATTTCGTCATTTTTCGTTTCGTTTCGTGGTAAACAAAATAAAAATGAAATGATTAATTTTTTTAATCACAAAACGAAATGGTATGAACAAGAACGAAACGGTTAACGAAACGAAAATTTTCATTTCGTTTAAAAATTATAGTGCAAAATATCACGAAATTTGTATTTTGTTTGTTTCATGACAAATTAAACGATGAATGAAACGATTTTTGTAAAACGAAACGAATTATGTAATACAAAACGACTAAAGAAATAAATTTTTGTTTCGTGAACGAAACGATACGAAAATAAAACCGAGAAATTTTGTGATCGGTCTCCACGTTAGACACCCCTAACCGTGTAACAAAAATGAAAAAAAAGAAGAAAAATACAAAATACAGACATACAGTACTGGAGCAGTGAATTGGTAGTCATGATTCACCACACCGTATAACACATATATATCTTTGCTTGTTAGAAGGATAAATATCTAAGATTAATTAGTATAAATTAAGACGAGAAATTAAACCTCGGGAGAATAAAGTGTCAACGATTAATGGAGAATCATTCAGAGTATTAGGTGATCATAATTCACAGGCTTCCTACGTGATACATCCCGTGAGCACATTCAAAATTCCAAGCATTGTTTTCTACTTGAATATTGATTTCGATCAGTGTCGAACTAATTAATTTTATGTCATGCTGAATGTTCAACATCGTCAGACTCTTGAATTCTATTCAATGCCTCTTTTCTTCGTTGGAAAAGGTTGGTACTATTAATTATCATATGATATTCTTGTTTCGTACCAATCAAGCAGGTCGTTTTTATCAGGTCACGAAAATATGGTTAAGTATATTGGTAACTGGTACAATAAATGCTGAAAATATTGTTCTAGAATGTCTAAACTATCTCGAAACTTCTCTGATTTGTTGAAAGGAAATTCAGCGAAAGCAAAAATTATTTGAGAAATTTCAGGTTAATATTTATTAAAAGAGGAAGACTATGAGCTCCTTATATTAAAAAAAAAAATCTCTGACTCTAGCTAGAAGTACTAATCTCATTTTTTATGAGTTCAATTGTTTTGCTGCAGCGAGTTGTTTTGCTGTGGCGGGTTGCTGTCATGGTAATTGTTTGAAAAAAATAATGCTTGGATTATCTTAAGGTGACAAGAAAATCAAAAGCCAAAAGCAATTATCTTAAGGTGACAAGAAAAGAACAACACCAGAGGTGGAACAAACGGTCAGGCAAGGAAGAGAGGAAAAATCGATTAAATCAAATCACTTCCACACCTCTAACAGAGACATATCTGCTAGAAGTGTGGAGACAGCAAGAGAAGGAAGGAGAGACATAAATTGAGAAAGTTGAGAAGGTGGAAGACGACTAGAGGAGCAAGAAGAAGAGATGTGAAGAGAGAAGACGGGAAATATATTTTTTATACATAAGGTTGGGATATGGCAACCGTTGTTTTATGTCTATAGAGGGGCAACAGTTATTTAAAATAACTGTTTCCTTAGAATTTTAGGAAAAAAATAACTCTGAAGAGCGCGAGAAACGATTGTATGTAAATAATTATTGTCTTATTTCACCATAAAGCAACGGTTATTTTAAATGACAGTTGCCTTATCTTTTCGAATTTTTATCCACTTTTGTCAACGGTGTTTTACAAAATCTCTTTTGATCGTTGCTTTATGTGTGTTGCAAAATCTCCTTTGTGTTATAGTGTGTATTAGAAACATAATTTTATACCGTTATTTTGTAATTAAAAAAAAAGGTGTATGTGATATCCTTCATTTTATTTCAATTCGTCTAATAATTTAAAAGTTCTTTTTTCTTTTACAAAATATTTCATAAAAAATTATTAATAAAAAAAAGTTGTTTGAATCGTGTCAGTTTGGATACTGTTACCTCTTCGGATCATCTCAGAGTCAGATCATTCGGATTGACGTGTTATTGGGGTTCAGATTGAATTTTGGGTCGTATATATCAAATTATTAGAACGGGATATACATACATGAATAGTATTTTCAATTTATTAGAGAATTAATTGCTTCCAAGTACACTACGTATTCTCCCTATGTTCCTTAGGTAAGGTTAGGTTTGCTATATAGGTGATTAGAAGGTAGCATCAACAAACTATTAAGTTAATTCATATTGCTGATTAATCAAAGGAGAGTTGGAGGCCAAACATCCCTAAATTAAATAAAAAAAAACAGGACTTGAGACTAAAGAATTAGGTCACATTCTATTACTTAAACGCTAGTGATCAGAGATCTGAGTGTGTTATCTCTCTCTAAAAAATGTGTGTTTGTATGTTGTGATTATAAAAACAAGTGTGGTAGTTTCCTATATAGACCATTGTCTGTCCTTCTGCTATGGCAAAAGACCCGCCGCAGAACGAGGGGGAATTTATTCTGGCAAACTCTACATGCTCTCACATGCACCATTTGTTTTTTTGTGATAATCTTTTTCCTTGTTTACTTCAATTAATTAATATATAGTATTATAGTATATATGCGATCTAATAAGTACTAACAAATCATACATTAATATTGTATATGCATGGGAAGATCTTGACATAATTATTTATTTATAATGGGAGTAAAAGCCTAAAAGGAAGTTAGCAAACTAGCATTTCTATTTTAGATGAAACAACCTTAAATGTTCCAAAAAACTCGTTCGTTTTACTGGTACCAAGTTCGCAAAACCAACAATTATAATAATAAAATGTTTAAATGTATGTATTAAATTGTGATTTCTGAATAGGCCAAGTACAGCAGAGCTTTGTACGTATTACAATCTCTGATCCTAAAAGTCTTAATTAGTCTCTTTGTTATTTCTCCCATGCATACATAGTTTAGTGACACTAGCTAATAACTACAAACGAAGATTCTCATTAATTGTAGTCATGCATGTTTGTTTTCTTGTCCTTTTTGCTTCCTTCAAAGTACCTATCATGGATCTCAAAAAGTTCCATGATTCATGTCAGATTCTGTTAATGTTACCAAGAAGCTTCTCACTTGTTGCTGGTGCTGAACTTTTGTGATGAAAAGGGGAAATAATTATATTTAAATTAACATATAATTTCTTTCGTTATTGAACTGGAAGGAAAACTCTTTCAAACACTGAGGGACTGAGCTAATTTTATGTATATTATGAGATTCAAATTAATACTATTGATTTCAATTCAAATACGTCAAAAAATGATTGATCATACTAATCGTCTCTGCTGATCCAAATTTCAATTGTATTTCGCCTTCTTTATTACTGTTAGTCAAATCAATTAGACGCAATATATATACAAACTAGGTAAGATCTATAATTTTTTTAGGGAGACAGAATACTGCACATTTTTAAATATACATGATTATTTTGCAAAAAAATGACAAATCGTATAAATATACAAAATTATTTTGCAAAAAAAAAAAAAAATTAATTCCAGGGCCAAAACTTTGCCTACCAATGATCTCAATATCTGTCATCTTTTTTTTAGAAAAAAACAAGATGTAGGAATTAATAACTTTTTTGTGGATTTAAATTAATTCCAAATTTTCTAAAAGTATAATAATACTAGCAGCTACTGAGCTAAAGAGTTGTAATACACTAATATAGTAATATTGATTGCAGTTCCGGCACATGGTAATTAAAGTCAATAATTTCCTATTTTAATTCCTTGCCCAAATTTGAAATTACAATTCAAGGCCGCCATGCCTAAAATTAGCAAATCCTCTTACAATGTAGCAAAAGTTCGAATGTAGAGTTTGCTACACAGCTTCTACCAAAGCCCAGATATATAATAAGCCTGTAATAGGAAGCAATACCTTTTTTCTCTGAATCAGAAAGCGTACATAATCTCCAATGGAGAACATTTTATGTCGTGGTGTTAAGTAGGTTTGGCGATATATGGAATGCTTCTTGTCGATCAATTACAGTTTTAGAAATGCATGTAATTTTGTTTCTTGTTGGTGTAAAACTAGTAAGAATATTATATTTTTAAAACTATATCTTGTGTTATCTTTAGATACAAATAGTTTACCATTACAAATCGATGAGATTGTTTCTCAACAGGTCCCAGTGATGCAGGAGGGTTTGGATGGCTTTAGAGATTTTTCAGAATTAGAGAAGCAAAAGAAGAAGCTTAACAGGGGTGAAAATTAAAGGCTGGAACAACAAGTGGGTGCGTGAAGAATAGGAAGATCCCTACTGCTGTCATGTTTTGGTTGGGTTTCAGTTTAGAAAATTTTATTTTGATGTATGTATGTTTGATGTTCATGTTTTTTATATCTGTGTTGATTTTGTTGGATGTTACTTGATTAGGTTAGACTAGCTGTTTGGTTTAGTTTTCACTATTTTGTTAACTTGTGATTGATCTTTGAATTTTTCTCTTAAAAACTCAGTAAACAAATGTTCATGTATGATTATTTTCGGTTTCAATGAAATCGGTGGGTTTCATACCCACTTTTAGGTACAAAAAAAAGCAGGTTTGGCAATAATATACTGAATTATTGATCAATAAATTATATTTACCTGTACCTGGTAATTTCTAGCACATAGTGTTGAAAATAATGAATTAAGACCTAAAAATCATATGACAATTTCATCATCAGTCCAAATGTACAGTATTGACAAATACCAACAAAGTCTACTGTGGAGAGCCAAGAGAAGCTCCATGCATTTTTTTTCTTTATTTATTGCAACTAGTCATTATTGTTACAACTATTTAGTTCGTAGCAAAAAGGAGGATCAATCCTCTTATAAACGAGCATCATAACAAATTAGAAACACTTAAAAAGCTGATATGAGATATCAGAAAACCAATATATTAAAAGCCCGTAAAGATGCAACACTGTGTTTCATCATCACAAAAGGAGAAAGAACCTTGTAATCCAAATTCTCTGCGGAATTTTTTTTCTCCGCAAAATGGAGAAATTTGATTTGATCTGTCGGATTAAAGATCAATGATTCTAATTAATAATACAAATGATCCTCTGAATCATATGATTAACGATCGAGCGTCAATCTTTAATACGGCAGTATAGGCCTGAAAATCGAACGAAAGTTTTCGTTTCGACATTTCATTTTGCCTGGACGAAACATTAAACGAAATGATTTTTCCTTTCGTTTCAAAAATAAAACGCTAAACGAAAATAAATTTTGTTTCGTTCTAATGTAAGTTTCGCAGAATTCTGCATTTCGTGCGAACGAAACGGTAAACGAAAGAAACTTTTTGTTTCGCCGAACGAATGAAACGTAAACGAAACAGTGGAATTTGCATTTATTTCGCATGTTTGATATCCATATATTAAAACAAATATGGGCCTTGGAAATACAAATAGTTATGGGCCGTAAATAAAAAATCATGAAATAAGAGGATTCGGTCTATATATAGTCCCCTATTTGTGCAGTATTGATATAGCTCTAATCTCAATTATTATTTTAAAAAAAAATATCGATTATAGATAACACTGCCACCGACCATGTGTTTCGTAATAAAAATTATTTCATACATTAGAGGATTACAAGCAATGACCAAAGCGTGTTAGTGGCCAATGAAATTAACACTGTTTGAAACTTTGAATTAGTATTAATTAAACTTTTACAATTTCTCAGTCACCAACTGTTCTGTGATCCAAAAGTCAATTTTAATACAACCTTACAAACAAACTTATTACCATGCATTCAGTGCCGAATTGAAATGGCGGTCACAATTCATAATTACCTTATCCCATCTTATCCTTTACTTAAGATAGAGTAAATAAATGGGAGCTTATACTGATATCATATTTGATATCAATTATTGATACCGATTTTATTATGCATATTTAGTTGGATTATCATGCACATTATTTGAGTTATTATGCATGTTATTTTTTGTAATAAAATAGTTATACATGTTGTCTATTTTATTATGCACCTTTAGTTGAGTTATCGTGCACATTATTTGAGTTATTATGCATGTTATTTTTTGTAATGAAATAGTTATACATGTTATTTTTTGTAATGAAATAGTTATACATGTTATTTTTTGTACTGAAATAGTTATGGTATAACATGCATAATAACTAAAATAATGTGCATTATAATTCAACTAAATGTGCATAATAAAATCGATACCAATAGTTGGTATCAAATATGGTATCTACGAAACATTATCCTAAATTAAATATTTAAAATTATGTCGTCTACAAAGATCCAGGTTATTTGGAATGGTAATATATAATAAAAAAACTTGGTGATACTTGTGTTTAATTTCTTCTTTGTCAAAAGGTTATTTATGTCATTTGTTGTTTATGTCAATACGTCTCCTCAAGAAACTCATATAAAAAAAGCTTTCCTGAAAACTTGCACCTGCTCCAGACATTTATGGATCCGGATATGTTGTAGCGCGGTACCGCGCTACAGTAGATGACGGTTCGGATCGACCGTCAATTCGTGATCGATCGTCTGAGATGAAAATCATGAGTCTTTATACTTTGACACGAATCTTGATGCAAATCAGTGAAAATCGAACGATTCTGATGCTGCGCTACGCGGTCCCGCGCAGCACCAGATCCCATTCCGACATTTATAGGGGAGAAAAGTTACTTACAGAAGTGTCAACATAAGAAAACAAAAAAGAAATACTAACGTTAATTATTTTCATCGAATACATTTATTTGATTACTAATTTTCAGTGTAATTTTTTTTTTCTTCTCTTCCTTTTTATTTTCCTTTCTTTCTTCTTTTGCGTCTGCAAACCATAATAGGAGAGAAAAAGTAACAAGCAAACTAGAATAAAATATGATATTGTTCCGTAGATATCAATATTGATACCGACTATCGAAATCAATGTTATTATGCATAGTTAGTTGAGTTATTATATATATTATTAGAATTATTATGCATGTTATTTCATATTATTTTTGCACTGAAAAAATATTATACATGTTAACAAAATAATGTGCATAATAAATCAAATAGAATGCATAACTATTTCAGTACAAAAAATAACATGCATATATACCTATTTCAGTATAAAAAACATACATAATAACTCAAATAATATACATAATAACTCAACTAAATGTGCATAATTACATCGATATCAATAATCGATATCAAAATTAGTATCTACATATCAGCTTCCAATAAAATAAATGAGTAAAGAATCAGCTTGTATTTATCCATTATGTTTTGAAGAAAGCCCGAACTTTGGGATGCATCAATGTTGATTCTCCAAAATTTAATTAAAGTTTATTTTCTATTGCGTTATTTTTCTAAATAATCAGAAAACGCCTGTCATTTTTATTTTCATAGAAAAAAAAAGTACAAAATTCAACAACCAAAAAACATCAGTCAGTGTGATCCTTCATTCATTTTATTTTCCTAAAAACGAATACCTTGGGGTACGTTTAACATTTCTTTTGTTAATTTTAAAGATTAAAATTTTCTCCTTATATATAAATGCAATAGAAGTTTTATGATTGGATGATTTAATTTGTTGAAGTGTTATTTGTTTTTAATAGAGTAGCCTCAAGAAGAGGCTTCGGTTTCTAGTAACTAAACAAGAACAACTTACAAAGTTTAGTACATAAGTCACGTACTGAAAGACAAAAAAAGTACGTTGAAGTTATAGCTGAACTAACCTAATTAAACTATCTTGCAGAATATCTCAGAATTAAGCACCCACTTAACAAAATACCAGAATCCTACATCTACATTGACCAATTAATTATCCTAACTAAAATCCCAAGAGCACCCATGTTGAACAAAAAACAGTTATATAACTCTTAATTAAGTTGCTTTTAATCACTATCAGTCTCTCCCAAGAGATCTTCATCCTCACTGTCTTCAATCCCTTCTTACCTTTTTAGAACTGGAACCTTCCTTTATTCTTTATCCTCTCTGTCAGATCTAAATTCATGTGCCAACTTAAAAGAGACACCTGTCAAATATTCAAATAAATTAAGAACCATCCAATGAATGGTTGTATTATCCTTAATACTTAATTGTTTAAATATTATTGAATTTCTTTCAGTCCAAATTACCCATATAAATGTTGTTAATAATGTAGCCCAATATTTCATGTCTAGAGAATTCATATTAATAATAGTAATCCATAAATCCTGTAAAGAATTTAAATTCAGGAAATTTCTATTAACAAAGTTGTTGTTTATAATATTCCAGAAAGTTGTGCTTACTGTACATTTAAGAAATATGTGATCTACTATTTCATTTTCCTGACAAAATACACATGTTATTTGATCAGTACATCTTCTTCTTTGTAAATTACCTCTAGTCAAAATTTTATTATTAAGAGTCAACCAAAGAAACAATTCAAATTTTAGAGGAATTTTAATAGGTCATATTGAGTATGATGATAAGTTAATTTTAATTCCTCCAAAGTTTAAAAATGTATAGAGTGATTTGACTGTGTAAATTCCTGATGGTTCTAACTGCCATCTTGATGAATCAGATTTAATTGTAAAATATATATTTTGTAATAATCAAATTATTTGATATTTCTGGACCCTCATAGCCGAACTAACCCCTCTATTCAAAGTTTGAACTGACCTTGATTATAAACTTGAGCAATTGTACTCTTATCATTTTTTTTTTCTTTTTGATATACTAATGGACATTGCAATTTCAGTGGACAATTATGATTTCATGTATCATTCAAAAAATTAATACTTTTATCATCTCCTATAATTCGTGTATTATTAATTTTAATAAAATATGATAAACACTACTAACATCCTTCCAAAAGAGAGACGAATCTTTAGTAAATTTATTATATTTAACTTTCATTATTTATTTCCATAATCCTTTATGTGGCTCATAAATAAACAACCATGCTTATTTTGCTATAAGAGTAATATTCATATTAGTATGGTTTAAAATACCACAACCCCCATTCTCTCTGCTCCTACATAATCTATTTTAGTTAACCAAATGAATTTCCCTCTTATCATTATTATCCACTCCAGACCATAAAATTTTCTTTCTAATTTTATCAATGACATTAACCACCCATAAAGGTATTTCGAATAAAGCTATATAATATATTGATAAAGAGGAAAGAATTGAATTGATTAACACTGTATTTTGAAGTGTTATTTTTATTTAGCTTAAAATAATTGATTGGTTTTGTACTTTGGGTGACTTGGCATGCTTTATCGCAATAGTACATAATGTTTATTCAAAATTATTAAATAATTAAATTACCTAGCAAAACTCGCCCACCCTTCAAAATTTCTGATTCTCATGTGCCGGATAGGGCTGCAAACGAATCAAACTCGAACGAACTAGCTTGTGTTGGAGTTTGATTTGATATTAATTTAGACCTAGTTTGTTTTGAAATAAAATAATATTCGAACGAACTGTGTGAAGTTCGTGTTTGATTTGACATGATATGAATCGAATTCAAACGAATTAAAAACTATGAAATTTTCTTGTTGCCCGATCGAAAAATAGTAAAAGAAGATGACAAAGAAAATAGTCATATCTAATGGAAGAGGGTATTGGCAATGGAGAAAGTGACTGTGAACCAACTATCTCTAATGGAAATGAAGGTGAATTAGACAATGTAGTTGAGAAAGAAAGAAAAATAACAACAAGATTCGAACTACATAGTTCGCAAACAACATTCGAACGAATTGTGTCAAGTTTGAGTTGGATTTGATACTAATTCGAACTAACTCGTAGCACATACTATATATATATATATATATATATATATATCAATAGTCTCCATATCATCAGACGGTTCAGATCTTCTCAAGATTTGAGTTGTTTTAGTTCATGAACAGTTTCGAACGAACCGACCCTAGTTTGAATTTGATTCATAATCATTTCGAACTAGTTTAATTCGATTTGAAATTAATTTCGAATTGAAATTGAACGAACTAATTTCGAACTTTTCTCAACTCGAACTCGAACGAATTACGAACTACGAATTTTTTTGCATCCCTAGTGCCAGGGATGGATGAAAAAAAATATTTACATCCAATAATATCTGCTTCGAGTTCTAACTGTTATGTATGTTACGAGTCACTATGCATGTTATTCTTCATATTATTTTTGTACTGAAAAAAATTGTCTGCATTGTTTTCACCATAATCGATCCCAAGCCCGAAAAAGGAGGATTGTGATAGGCTTAGCGAGCCAACGTAAAAAAAAATTAGCCACTCCTATGGAAACGAAATCCAATAGATTTTCATTGAGGCGTAACCATCTTTATGATGCATCATATCAGAACCCGAGTATGGTGTTAAATGTGCAAGGGTCAGATCGTCGCTCCCTTAGTGATGTGCTACATCGACACCTGGGTGTAGTGATAAATGAGCAAGGGTCTTCGCACTTTACTAAACGAGTGCGAGAAGGAAGCTAGCCAAGGTTAATAGCATTCGTCTGGGTAGTTCGAATGTAGGATCCTTAATGGGTAAGCTACGAGACTTAGTTTATACTGTGATTAGGAGACATGTAAATATCCTATGCATTCAAGAGACTAAATGGACGGGCCAAAAGGCAAAGTAGATGGAAAATATTGATTTTATATGGTACATATGAATAGAACGAAGCAGAAATGAAGTAGGCGTCTTAATTGACTAGAGCCTCAAGAACGGAGTTGTCGACATTAGGAGACAAGGATATCCACTTATCATTGTCAAGTTGGTCCTTGGTGAATTAGTTTTAAACATCGTTAGTGTATATGCCTCACAAATATATTTGTGCGAGAACGTCAAGAAGCAATTCTGGAAAGATCTAGAAGAGATTCTTAGAGGTGTGCCTAGCGATGAGAAGCTTTTTAGGAGACTTCACGGTCATGTTAGTATAACTAGTGAGGGTATTGAAAGAGTACACGGGGACCTGGATATGGTGATAGAAATCAAGGAGGAAAAATATCTTGAACTTCGTTGTAGCATATGACCCCATGATAACTAACACATTCTTTAGAAAAAGACAATCTGATTTTAGTTACCTACAATAGTGGCCAACACTCCAGCCAAACGAGCTTGCGCATATTTTAAGGTTATATTCGGAGAGTGTGTCGTCCAACAACACAAGCTTGTGGTCTCAAATTTTCTCTTTCGAATACACGCTCGACACGAAAAAGGTGTCAAAATATCGAGGACGAGATGGTGGATACTCAGAAGAGATGCCCAACAGGTCTTTAAGGACAAGATGATCGAAGAAGATGGCAACATGCATTCGAAAGGTAGTTATAGAGGTATTCGAACTGACTAAGGAAATTAGACGCGAACCTAAAGACAGCTGGTGGTGAACGAGAATGTGCAAAAAATCTATCAAGGTGAAGAAGAACTATTACAAGTGTTTGCATCATGACAAGAATGAAGATAACCTACAGAAGTATAGAACGACAAAAAAGAATGCAAAGAAAGCTGTGAGTGAAACAATGGGTCGAGCTTATGAGGATTTATATCATAAACTAAGTACGAAGGGAGGCTAAAAGGACGTTTATAACATTGCCAAAATCAGCGAGAGAAAGATGAGAGATTTCAGTCAAGTCAAATGCATCAAGGACGAGACAAATAGACTTTTGGCGAAAAACGATGAGATCAAGAACAGATGGACATAATACTTCTACAAGTTGTTCAATGGAGAGAATGAAATCACTATGGTTGAGCTAGATGACTCTTTTGATGACACCATTAGGCGATTCGTTCGAAGAATTAAAGAGACGGAGGTGAAGGAGGCTTTAGAAAGAATAAAAGTAGGTAAGTCTTAGGGCATGATAACATTATGATCGATATATGGAGATGTTTTGGAGATATAAGGGTAGTATGATGATGCAATGTGGTCCCGAAATTATCTTGTCCATTAAGCTCAAGTTCTCGGCTTTATGGTAAAAGAGAAGAGTAGAGAGACACAAAAAACATAAGAAAATAAATACAAAATTTCTATTCAATAATTCAATGCTAAACAACAAAATACTACTCTCCTTTATTGGGATAAAAACATAAGAAAACTCTAGAATTCGTATTAAATAGAAAATAGAAAACTACGTAATTAAATATGTCTCTTATCCACTAAAACAGTCATAACTTCCTCTAGGAAACTTCAATTCACTCGAAACCTGAACCATTGAAAACTAGACTTCAAGAGCTTTAAAACCATAGCTCATATCCCAGAACAAAGTTGGAATGACCAGTCTAAATACGTTATTAACTAGTACTAAATTATGTTGGTTGTACAAAACCCAAGTAGTCAATGACTTTCTTAATAACTTTTCTGGAAATGCATCTCTTAATTATTTGGCTCAGAATTCAAGTTGCAGACATAAATTATAGATAAACTTATATTTGGTGTGGTCATTATCTGTATCTGAATCTGAGTCGGTTGTGACCTCGGTATGCATTGCATCAGACTCCCCCGGTTGATCGGCGCTTGTCCTCAATCTTGCATCTTCTTCAAATGAATCGACTTTCCCGAGCAAGTCTCAAAATAGAATATGAGGCCACTCAGTTGCCTGATTTTTAAGTTTACCACAGGCTTTTCATTGCTCAAATTTTATTTTGAGTTCCTTTTTGAGCTGATTAACCTTTGTTGGAAATAGGGAGTGAGGCTTCTTTGATAATATTACAGTGTGTTTGTTCTCATGCTCTTTTTCTAAACTAATACTTTTCAATTGTTCAACTTCAGTTACTGTCCCCATTTTTAGTTGTTCGATCTCTGTTGGAAACATAGAGTTGAGTTTGTTTAAGATAATATCTTCTCCTCCCTTGAGCAATTCATCACTTAGTACTTGTTCACACTAATCATCTTTCTTTCTCCAGATTGTTGTCCAGCTTTGTTTCATTTTTTTCTCAGATTAGTCATATTTTGTGTTTCATTCCAACTAAGTTCGTTTTGTTCTTTTAGTTCTTCTATGATCTCTTCTTTTTCTTTTGTCTGTTGACTGATAATATGAGTGGCCTTCTTCATCCATTGTTTGATTACATTAGTTGTTTTATCCTCTATATAATCTCTTTCCCGAAGGAGTGTTTGGCTTCATCGAGATCCAGCGATTGTGATCATTGCATCTTGTTCCCTGATAATAATGAATCCATTGGATTAGGTCCAGGGTTTGCTAAGTGTGCAACTTGGGGTGGATCGAAAGCCATTGGAAGAGTTGGAGAGAGAGAAAGGGAGAGGGGGAAGTTGCGGGAAAGTAGTAGGGTTTTATTGAGTGCAGTGAAAATAATAAGAGTTATAGTTGATAGAAGAAAAGTTATCACGATTGAGGTTGTGACTTCTTGCACGTTGTTTTTCAATGGCTTTGAACATTCTCGGAGAATTTTTGTTCGGTTTAGGAGGAGGCGAGAGTGGTTGGTTTGAGTTAGAGTTTAAAGTGTTGTTTTGATTATTGGGGGAGCAAGGCGCTCAATCAGGATGTTGAGGCATTGCATGAAATCAACATGTTTTTGTTGCATCTGGTCAAGGATAACGAGAATCATTGGATGGGCCATAAGGTTGGTGATGTTATGATATGTGGAAATTGTTAGTTATCCTCTTCTTTGATTTGACAATTTGCAAAACAAATCAGTACAAACCTTGCACAATTGAATTTTGGTGAGTTACGTGTTTATAGAGGTACATGTGATGTTACAAAGGCTTAATTATTCATGTATGAGTCAAGACGATTAGATAGGCATCAAGAGCTAGCACAAAGGACTCATACAGAACCTTGCATTACCATAACGCAAGGGAACCCATCACAATGGGTTCCCAACCTGTCACAACGTGTTTCTAACTCGTCACAATGGATCACCAATCCGTTGTAACATATTGAAGAGGAGAAGAGCCAAAAGACAGGTCACAAGGGGTTTTGGCAGAGCCTTGCATTACTGTAATGCATGTCCAACCTGTCACAACGGGTTGCCAACCCATCATAACGGGTTTCTCACCCATCATAATGAGTTCCTATCCAGGAAGGCCCAAAAGTCAGCCGAAGATGTTGTGAAGGGCAAAAGGGAAAGGTGCCAACTCATTAAAACGAGTTATGTAAGGGGTTGAGGACTTTTGTAACGCAAGCCTCCATGTTAAAGATTTCAAGACTCCAAGTTGTGCCCAGCCTATTTATACTTGAGGCATACGAACCATAACAATCAAGAAAACTCTACCTAAGTTTACAAGTACTCAATTGAGCACTAAAAAGAGCACAAGAGTCTTCTCCTTCGGCATGCACACCTCGAGAGTGTATCTGATAGCTAATTATCTAATTGCCAATCCGAGCAAACACTTTGTTGTTATTTTAGTTTGGTGAACTACGTTGTGTTGTCAAGTAGTTCATCTTAGTTCTTGATTGTGTTGTCAATCGGACAATTAGTCCTTTGCAGAGCGGTGTAACCCCTTGCAAACGATTTGGTGCCTAAGATAGGTTCTATTATTATTAGGAACCTAAGATAGATTTCGCAATTGTAAAAATACTTATGATCTAGTGGAATCGGTCGAGAAAGGTATTTCGAATCAGGAGTCTCGTGGATGTAGGCCTAATTTGTTTGTAAGCCGAACCACATTAAGTAGTGTTTTCTCTTGCTCTCTCTTGATCTCTTGTTCTTTACTCTTCTTTGCTTTCTCTTGTTCTTTACCCTTTTTTGCTCTCTCTTTTTTTTTATTGCTATCAGTACTTGCTTGATTGTGATTTTTTCTAGGTGATTAAGGTCCAAAAGTTTGAATTGAAATTGATAAAATGCTTCCGCAAATTGTGTTTGACCTTAGGATTTCGAAATAACGATATCAGAACACAAAGGTTCATACCTAGCTAATTTGACCAACACGAGTCTTAACACAAGTATGGTTGAACCTCCCAAGCTTATGTGAAATTGTAACTTTCAATCTTGAAAAAAAAAACAATGTAAGATTACTTAGAAGGAAATGATCTTTTGTACAATCTTACAAAGAAGTCTTTTATACCACTAAAGATTTACCATCTATGACTATAGACAATAGTTATACTTCTTACTTCATATTGATTCAAACATTGCATATGAAATGTAATATATTCTTGATAATGCATTAGCAATGATGCTAGTTCTAACAAGAGTGATCTAAGTGTATTGATTCATAAAGATGAAGTTATAGCCATCTTGAAGAATGAGAAGGACTTCATCGCAAAAGAGCAAGGTTTGGAAAGCAAAGCAAAAGAATATTTGGATGATGGGGTACCTCAAGTCTTCACTACGATCAATAAGGAATACTTTGAAGAAAATAGAACCATAGCTTCTTCATCATCTAACATACAAGGAGAGGTATATCTAAACTCAAGTAGCTTAGGTTTTAGGTCTATTGCCAAGAATAGTGAATTTTTTTATGATGACCAAACTAGCTATAGTGCATATGAGTTCAAAAAATTAAGTGTGATAAATCAAGAATTAGTTTGGATATTAAGGATGAAGAAATCAAAGTATTTTTAAAGAAAATTTGTGATTTGGAGCTAAAATTAAGTCACCTTGAGTCTAAATGTGAAGAAATAAGTGTTTCAAAAGTTGAACTTACAAGTGTTGAGGTTAGTGTATCAACTAAAATAAACCAAAAGTGAATACAATACAATTCAAATCAAAGAATCATGATTATACTTTTAGATATGACAAAAGGTTCTCCTACAACAAATTCTCCAAACATAAAGACAATGCCAACATAGGTACAACCGTACAAGAACATTAGTTAAGAAGGTAAAACCTATAAACAAATTTATGCCAATCCAAAAGTATTATTACAACAAACTAAAGGTTAATACATTTAGAGGAGTTTATTACAAGAAACATAAATTAGAAATAACTAAGAGACATTACCACAAGAAAACTTGTTTTGAATACAAAGTTAAAACCCCTCATTTTTGCGCAAGAGATATACTTTGGATATCAAACAATTAAAATTATTTGTAATTATTATAACCATCATGGTCATATGACCTTTGAATGTCTCTTCAAAAGAAACAAATATAAAAACTACTCTACAATTTGTGGAGCAGGCGGTGAAGGTCTGGTTATGTTTGGTTTCTTAAGTCTCTCAATTAAACTTGATTAATCTTGAGTCTTCAAAAAGTAGATCATAAAAGATTTTCAAATTAGTAATCACATATCTTTTTCAAAACACATAGGTATGTCTGGCCTCATCATTCGGCCAATCCGATTCGGACCAAATCTGTCCCGACCCGGCCATAACATGCCGGATTGCTAACTCATGGGTCTTAGATTAGTTGCGGCCGACTTAAAATATTTTGATCCATCAAAACTCGACCAGACAAACCTATCAACTCGTCCAACTCGTGACTCGACCAACTTGTTGATCCGGACAAATTTGACCCGATCCGTTCTAATCATGCCCGTTTACAAATACCTATGTAGGACATAGAAAAGTCAACGGCCCATTGCGTGTGGACCCTCCTTCATGAAATGCCGCGTGCACATATATTTTTATTTCATAAAAGGAAAATCAATATTTAATTTGTAAAAAATAATATGTATGAAATTTAGGAGAACTTGTGCTGAATTTGTATCCGGTGACGTACCGACTCGAAAGAATCAGCAAAAAATTTCCTGCTTTCTCAATCAAATTTATTGTCTATAAAATAATTGCCACAACATTATTTTACTGTTTATAGAATTTTTCGCTGCTTATATCATATTACGAAAGACTGATTCCTTATAGAAAATACAAATCCACTTGTGCGGCCTTTAAATTAACAGATACATCAAGATTTAATTCTAAATTTGACATAAGATTGATATCCCAATCTTTAATTCCCTGTTGGCAGCTACACTACGGCAAATTAACAACAAGGCAAGCACATCGATAAACATTAGTTAGAAAAAAATCGAGGTAGGGGCAATCGTTGCTTTATGAAAGATCAACCAAAATTAATTAATCGTTCAATTAGTCGTAATCGGTGAATAAATCGACACACATAATATAAATGGATGACCATTTACGAATATAATCGATAATTAGTCGTCTCCAAAATTCGATTTAATTATCCTAAACCAGCTGATCGGCATACAAATCTAATTAATTGGCAAAATAATTTTTGAAATTGATTAAAATATAATAAATATATATGCAAATAGTACATTTCAAAAATTAATAAAATTTTATGATTCATATATTTAAATTATTATTTTTTAAATAAAGTTAGTAAATATTATGTTCGTAAATATGCAAGTAATTTATTTTCTATTGAATTAATTGAGGACATAACAATTAGTCGCTTCACGATATCTCCTTCGTCAGTTGAACACATTCCTTTTAAAAAACATTGACACGTACAATAAATATATAATTTGGAAAATATTGTTTTTCATAATGAAATAACATATCAAAATAATATATAAAATCGTTAGACAAATACGTAAAAATAATGAATGTGTTGTTTTTTTTACGAAATATACGAATAAAAATGTGAATTATTCATAAATTTTCTTTTATTCGTACGTTGTTCGTCAATGATTATATTATATATCACTTGGTAAATTATTCATAATTAGTCGTTGAATACAAGTATTCGAATTATTCGTAAATATAATACAAATATTATATTATTACTAAATATTAGAAAATAAGACGTTTGTGTGCTATTTGTAGGGAAGCCTCCATTACTATAATTTAATTTGTCAATACTTCAAATTCAAAATTAATATAAAAAAAGAAGAAAAAATATATCTCTGGTTCATTTTGCAGAGCAATAGAAAAACGAATGACGCATTCAATTGGACTGAGCCATTAAAAAAAACAATGAACCCGGTAGCTGGAACACATGTCTAAAGTAAAAATATACGGTGCCTCGTTTTGTTCCTGGAATATTTTAAAAAGAGAGCCTCTAAAGTCAAAGCGCGGAATTCGCGCGAAATTCGCACGTCAGTACCAGCAGAAAAACTGAAAGAACAAAATACGGTACTGTCTCAGCCTCCAATAATAAATTCGCATCGTATATAATTCTCTAAAATGAAATGACTCAGCGGGTCAGTTTGATCATGTGACCTCAACCCCTCATTGAACAAAAACTTTAGCAAAATTTCATCCCTGCACCTGGAGCACTTTTGCTTTGATTGTCGGCAGCAGATTTATAACTAGACTTGTAGGCTTGTAGTTATAAAAAATATGGTCAAAATAAATAAATGAGAAACTTATACACCAAAATATAAAACATGATAAATATATTACGAATATAAATGTGCGTTTAATATTGATTGTTTAATATTGATTGTCAGTGAGTGGATCTCAAAGTAAATTATCTAAATGACAAGATAATATGAAAGGAAGCTCATATGTAGATACCACATTTAATACCGACTATCGATATCGATATTATTATGCAAATTTAGTTTAGTTATTATGTACATTATTTGATTTATTTTGCATGTTATTTTTTGTACTGAAATAATTATGCATGTTATTTGAGTTATTATGCACATTATTTTGTTAACATGCATAATATTTTTTTTCAATATAAAATAACATGAAATAACATTTATAATAATTCAAATAATGTGCATAATAACCCAACTAAATGTGTATAATAACATCAGTATCGATAGTCGGTAACAAATGTGGTATATATGAAACATTATCCAATATGGAAATCTGAGGTTTATTACGAGTAGCTAAGTTTAGTACAAGTGAGAGATATCTTTCTACAGAAGATGAGGGTTATATATAGCCTATTCTCTGATAGTAGATCAATAAATGCAATAATGAAATACATAATTACAATATTAAATATCATATCTGACCGTTGTCTCGAAATGTAGCTGGCGTTGATATTTCACAGATCTTATAGTTTCCATCATTAAAGGCCACATACTGCAACGGGGTTGGTTAAGGTATGCTCCAGACACAAAAGAGGGAAGGAAGGAAAGAGAAGGGAAGAAAAGTTGTTACAACTCGATTTGGAGGGTAACAAAATTAATGATTTCGAAGGAAATATTTAAGCTCTGAACCTAAACCTCTTTCCTTCCTTCCGTTGTAATATTTGGACCAAGGAATCGTTATTTTTTACCCTCCCCCACTTCCCCTTCCCTCGAAATTAAGCATCTGGAGCACACCCTTAATGTTTCGAGGTCATCAATGCCTCGAGCTCGTGGTTTGTCGGGCCGAGATCAAGGATGCGGGCTTTATAATGGACACAAATTCTTCTGGTTGAAGGTTGAAGCGAAGTGGGGTCGTATCATCAACCCTCGAGCTTTTATATCTAGTATGAATATAGAAGTTTAAACTTTTTAAAAGACTTCATTCGGAAGAGCGAACACACTACCTTCAAATCATCCCTCGAGTGAATAATGCATCATCTTCAATTAAGCCTTCAGTTCCCCAAGCGAACTCAAATAATTTTTCCTATCACCATCTTCGAACGAGTGTGTTATCTTCGGCTAAACAGAACAAGCATTAATCGAATGTACGGACTAACTTTCAAGTATGTCTTCGGGTAATGTTTTGAATAGTTTCTTTGGCAAAATCCTGAGCGACTTTGGGGTGAAGCTCCCGCTGAGATGATGCATTTTCCCTCCAAAAGTTCAATAGGCGAGTTGTCCTAGAATGTGAAAGGTCACATTCGCGACCTTTCTTCTTCTATAATCGTCTCCATTCATCCTCGAGGACTGGATTCGTCCCTTTGTATACATTTTCCTCGTTACAATGATAAGGTTGTTGGGTCACGAACAGTTCAAAACCCGTCAATTGGCCTAAGCTACGGAAATACCTAAAACAAAAATTTTACTTCTAACTTAAGCCAAGGATTAAACGAGGTATGTCAGATAAACTACCGAGGGTGTCCACCTCTCGTTTATCTCTGGCATCAAAACCCGATTTAATCCTTATACAGATCTACTCCATAATTGATTTCTAAAACTTTAATCTACTTACAAATTAAATATATTAATATAACATTTATACCTTGATCCAAATTCGAATTGGATTGCAGCAGACTCGTAAGACCGAATCTCAGAAGCTCCTCTCCTCGGAGTATCAGAAGTCTGATACCTCTATCGGTGATCCACCAGGACGACCAGAGAGTGGCTTATTTCTTCTGCCAGAAATACCGTAAACTGCAGTATCCCGCAAAAATACTATTCATCGAGATAAGGACTAAATAAATATATTTACGACTCACAGTTATTCAAATATGAAATACCGCTCCTTTTGCAAAAATACTATTTTTCGAATTCCGTAAATAACCGTAACCGAGATAGAGAGAAAATATATTTGATGTGATTTTCTCTCTCTCCATGCCCCTCTATTTATAGGAAAATGAGGAGGTTCGCCGATTACCAAAATACCCCTGAAAGGCAAAATGACCATTTTGCCCCTGAGAGGTGGCAAGACAAAAAATCTAAAATTTAATTATGCCGACTTGCCTATTTTTTATTTTTATTTATTTATTTTATTAAGATTTTAATTAATTTTTAATTAAGATTTTAATTTGATGATGACTTTCATCCCAAATTCAAAACCATAATTAATATTTATAATCTAAATTAAATATATATAAATATATATAAACATATAATTCTTCTCAATAATTATATTTCTCAGGGTTCGGTATCAGTTTGGTTTCGGTATTATTTTATACAAAGTATTGTATACATTTATAAATTCAACCGTTGTTTTTTATTGTCATCTTATATGACATATATAATTTAATCATACCACATATAATTAATTATAACCATCTTAATATTAATTATAACTATTTATAATTAATCATTAAAATTCTCTAATTAGCTCCTATACGGTGTGACCCAATATGGTCTGTTTTATGTTGGTAAATAGAATTAAAACCATTTTAACTTCTATAATCATAGGAGGCATCTGACATCTGCACTATGACCATCCAATTACACAGATGATGTTGTGCTGTACAATACCATGATCCACTAAACTATTTTAGTCGTGTTAATTCTTTTGTCTCACAATATCAGATTAGTTTTAAGGTAGGTGTGTGTCATCCTTGCAAACTTAATCTTTTCTCGATCTTGAGTAGACGTATCAAATATAATTACTCTTGTAATTATACTGCATGCAGATAATCCTACTTTATCAAGGAGCCCAGTGATACTTTAACTCGTATATAGATACGAAGAACAATAGTACTTTTGGTAAACCATCACTACCTCAACTAAGCTATGTATACCAAAAAGCTATCGTTATGACTGCATTTTACCGATAGCGTTAGATAACAATCACACATACACATCTCTTAGTAGGAAAGATGAATACCTCATACTTTAGAACTTAACACTGAAAATATTAATGACACGTACACAATTTCATTTAATGTTTTATTCGAGGTCTATCAAATACATGTTCTTGGAACATATATTCATGTGATTAAAATGACATCTCATGTCTATGATATGTAAAATTTAATAATCTTTTAATCCACATTCTTACCTTGTAACGGTAAATTAGTGTTCCTCCTAATTACCTTGGTTAGAGACTTTTAAGAGTATATATATCATATGTATTATGAAGTTTCACAATTCCAGTTATTGACTCTAGTCAGATAAAGTAATGATTCATAAATTCAAAAATACTCAAGGCAACAAAATGACAATTCATGAACAAAGTTTTATGATAATTTATCATATTATTGACTTCTAGATTATTACAAACTAACAAAGGTAGCGACTATTCCTAGGCAGTGTTTTTTGTGATTTAACCCTTTATTTTTATCGCTAATATGTTGGGTCCTTCTCGTCCGATACTTATAAATATATCTCTCCTTCTTTCCCCTTTCATTTTTATGTGTTTTATCATCTTCTCCTTTCTTAGTGCGATAAAATAGTTTTTCGACGGTTACATGTTGAAGTTTTGACATTTTAATGGTAGTGGGACAAACATTCTGTTTTTATTCCATTTTAGAGTTTTTTATGAAGCATTGAAGATTTCTAAAATCATAATATAAATATTTATGATCTTGGTAATTAGCATGGAACACTAATTGACTAGTATAAAATCAGTATGTGAGTTAGATGTTGACTAAGTTCTACAGGAAACTCGATAATGAGTTATCGATTTAATCACACAAGTTATTGTGTTACGTGTAGACGGACCCAAAATGAAATATCACAAGACTTTTTGGGTTTTTTGATCCCTCCAAATCTTCCTAAGAATGTGGATGCTAGCTGCTCGAATTGTGAATTGACTATGTCGGTAGAGAAGGGTACCAATCCCTTGTCGATTCTTCTAAACATGTTGGGAAGAGTAGGCATATGACAACATCAAAGTATCTTACCAAACAAAGCCGTTCTCGAAAGCTCGCCAGAAAAGCTTTCGGATCTGAGAATTCTGATTTCATGGATTCAAAATTTCCAAGGCTCGGTATGTCCACATTTGAAGGATTGTAGTGGCATACAAAGTTCTAGTCGGAGGCCCATTTTAAAGGACTTTGGTTTGATAATTCGGTTGGCAGATTTGTCCATCAAGACTTCGCAGGCTCTGCCACATTGATGCTTCAAACTCACTATTGAGGAAAGGTGGATTGTTCACGAACACAGTCGAATTTGAAGGAACAAAGGAAAAATTGTTGTGAACCGGCTGTACCGAAGAGAAATTTCTGCATTCGTTTGGGAAGGAGTGATTTTTTCTGAAAGGCTTGGTTGATAGCTTTGTTGGATCCCTACATTCGATGGAATTTGGGGAGAGTGTCCTATGTTCGATTGAAGGACAAAGGGATCTCCTAAATTTAGTTAAGGAGGGAAAAAATTTCCATATTTGAGAGCAGAAGAGGAAAATTTATAATTGGTTGAGAAGAAGTGTTTGGTTGAGGAGAAATTGGGTTCGGCTGTGAAAAAGAGAACTGATTGAGAGAGACTTGTGAGTCTCCTTCGGATTGTGGGTTGAAAGTGTTTTCATGATGGAATGAGCCTCCAACAGTTGAGCTAAATAAGTTCCTTCGTAAGCGAATTTCTGACTGAGATGTTGTTATTGTAGCGGCATGCATGTTCGGAGTGGGGGAGATATTAGTTGACGGGTTAATTGGTTTTGTAATGAAGGGTTTGGGGAGATCGGGGATTGGGAGAGATGGGGGCGAAATGAGGTTTGATGGAATGATCAGTGGTGGTGAAGTGTGAATTATGAGAGATTGAGTTCATGATGAAGGTGATGGAGGAGATAGAGGTGATAGAAGTAGAGGAGAAGAATTATGCAGCATAGCAGGTTGTGGTATTTATGATGAATAGTCTCGTGCAGGAGGTGTTCAATCAAACATAGTTGTTAAGAATGAGTTCTTGAAAGTAAATTATCTAAAGGAGAAGATAATATGGAAATTTGTGGTTTACTATATGAGTAGCTAAATCTAGTACAAGTGAGATATGTCTTTTAAAAATGATGAGGGGATATGCAGGTCAATAAATGCAATAATGAAATATGCAATTACAATATTAACTATCTTATCTGATCGTTGTCTCGGAATCGATGTAGCTGATGTCGATATTCAACAGATCCTACAGTTACCGTCATGAAAGGCCATTTACTACAGTGAAATTAGTTAATATTCTGAAGTCATTAATGCTCCGAGATCGTAGTTTGTCGAACCAAAATCGAAGAAGCAGACTTTATTATGAACCACCAATTCTTTGGAGCCGAAGGCTAAAGGCCCCAAGATCATGGTCAGACAGTAATATCATGTGTATCGTATAAGTTACAGTTCAAACTCCAACAAACTTTGGAGAAATTTTTTATACCTTGAAAATTTTGAATGTCTCGTTCAATATTTAATATGAAAAAAATTAAATGCCGAATTCACCATCTAACATAAAAAAATGTGAATAAAAGACAACCAAATTCCACAAAGCATAGATTTCATCATTCATTTTTAAAATGATATTGGTTTAAAAAGAATTAGGATCTTTGACAAAGTATAGAAGATATAAATATAATTATTAAATAAGGAAAAAATTTAGACACATCAAAGATAGATACATTAGATACTTCGAGTCACTCTGGACCCTTAGATACATCAAGATTTATACTATAGATCAAGATCGAATGGTCCGATGTGATTTGAAATATCTAATATATCTATCTTTAGTGTATCTAAGTTTTCTCTTAAATTATTTGGTCGTATCTAACTTTAACTTACATCTTATTTTCTAATTCGTAACTAAAATTAAATACTTACTTAACCAAATAAAATACCAGTTCATCATTTGTTTACACGTCAAATTGATGTCATCTAACTGAGCATGTTAGATGAGTTGTTTATACATTTTTATACATTTTCTCAGGGAGCGGATGTACATTCAACCAGGAGGGCAAGCAGTTTATTTTATTAATAGAAATTAAATAAATAAAAGAAAATAAAACAGAAAGAGTGGAGCAAAAGCGCGAAAAATAGAAACGATCGGAATTGTGAATAGCGGTCTTTTGAAAAATTCAAAAGGCCAGAGTTTTCCAAAAGGCCGTTGTTGCGAACATGAACGTGAATTGCGAATGCATGCGTCTAGATAACACACGTGAACGTGAACATGAACGTTAAAAGATAGTGTTATTATTGCAAAAAATTTAAATCTAAGGTCATACATATTATTCTTACTTTTTTTATGTTAGACATAAAGAAAATTCAAACAATTATAAAAAAAAAACGGGCTTCTGCGAAAAAAAACTCAAATTTCAATAGGCCGCTGTTCGCAACTCCAGCCTTTTGGATTTTCCAAAAGGCCGTTGTTCGCAATCCCGATCGTTTCTATTTTTCACGCTTTTGCTCCACTCTTTCTGTTTTATTTTCTTTTATTTATTTAATTTCTATTAATAAAAAAACTGGAGGGCAAGTGCCCCCTCTGGAAATTTTTTTTGCAAAATAATCATGTGTATTTGTACAATTTGTCAATTTTTTGCAAAATAATCATGTATATTTAAAAATCTATATCATTTTGTACTCTCTGAAAAAAAAATATAAATCTTGCATAATGACGAAAATTCTGAATCCGTCCTTGCATTTTCTAACTATTCATCGTATGTTTCATCATATATCCTAACCTCTTTTTTTTTAAAATAAAAAAATAAAGTTTCTTTTTCTGCTATGCGTCCTTTTTTAGATACATTTGTATTATTTATGTCATTAATGGTAGTTTCGTCTCTGTTTGTTTCTCTTTTCATTTTTATTCTACTTTTTGCAAATGTATGCTCATAAAAATAGATATTTTCAATTTAATAAACAAAGAACCGAATACAACATTAGATAATGTTAGAGTGTGTCAGTGTAAAGCATATAAAATTCATCATTAATACAAATGTCTATTATCATATCTTTGACCATTTTCTGAAACCTAAATATGCAAGTTTTTAATTATCAGAATAATAAAATCAAAACTTGCACTCTTGGGTGCAAAAGATTCAAATATATATTAATTTAGTAGACAAAAAAAACTTCACAATTACAATAATAGATTAAACATCTAGAGCTATTGGTACACATATAAAATAAATAATTAATAATTTAATATATAGTGTTAGTATAAATATCCATGTTTGAATGCATAAAATATATATAGTGCGAGTATAAATACATAGACGCTTGAATTAAAATGTAAACGGAATTCTAACGTGTGACATTTTCTATTGTAGGGTGTCGCTAATTTTTTTTTATTTTTTAAACTTGTGAGGTACAAGCCTCACCTCTCCAATTACTTTCTAAATAAACGAAGAAATACGCACCCATTATTTTATGGGAGCTACGTAGCCCCACACACCTCAACTACATATATCTTCTAATTATTTCGTGAAGAGTGCATCGATGTTATTATCTTAAACATCGATGCACCCATCTTATCTATACGTAATGTTAGAGACAAAATTATCTGCACCTTTGTGCTAATTTTTATTGTAACATATCTAAAATGACGGATGTAGGATTATGATCACAATAAGACACAATTACATATAAAAATAAGAAAAATATAAATTTCACTCATAATATTGAAAATAGTATGTTTGAGCAAGACTATGATAATATACATATAACACACTATTTCATCATATGCAATTTCTAAACATCGAATCATTGTTATGATTAGAGTTTAGAATTTAGGGTTTATGACATAATTTCAAAATTTATCCCTATAAAATGTAAAATTACATATTTGTTCTTCTAAACATGTAATATCATGTGTACTTCAAAATACAAAAACTCTCATATCATGAACTTAATTTGTGAAAGTCTGTGGTAATCTATAGCTTGTATGCAATTTCGAAATTTTAGAAGAGTATATATAAATTTTGTGTTAATTTATACTTCCAGATTCGATACAGATCTGACATTGGGAACAACTGAAAAAAAATCGAATTTAGATAAGAACAAGGCTTTGAATTCAATGGAAATTTGATGTAATAAACAAAAGTTTATAGAGATAGGACTAATGAAAGTAAAGTTTTGAATATATCACGGAGAAAAAACACTCAATTTAAGTTGGAAATATAACACAATTATTTCTCATTTACATTTTTAGTCTTTTACAATTATATAGGCTTTTTTTTTATGCCACAAGTATAGAACGATGAATTCTTATAAGGCTCTGTATTATTGTATTATACCATGTCAAGTTTGCAAAAGAATAATCAAACAAAATAAAAGAAAGATTACGAAAATTTTGGAGGCCAACCTTTATTTTGACGCAAGTACGAGATAGAAAAATAAAAAATCATAATAAGAGATTTACTTTTCTTTTGACGCAAAATATAACCAATTCAAGACCTAGGGCCAGGTACAATTTGATTCAAGGGTAAGGCACGAGTATTAAGTACTATTTAACATCTGAAGAATTGCAAAATTCAGAGTACGGCACTTGCTCTAAACCTAGTATATTGTGATCCGTATATATTATTTATTTGTTGTTATATTTAATGCTTTATCAATTATGCTCATTATTATTAATTGTATGAATATCAAAAATCACTTATTAAATGTATGAATATGAAGATGTATATATTTTCATACTATCTACGTATAAAATATTTCATATTTTATGTATTTTTCTATACCACATTAAACTTAATATTGTAAAACATTTATGTAAATCATATTAGTATTTTCACATCATACATTATGAATCATATTATGTGTATATGTTTCATATCACGCGTATATAATTCATATAACTGTATATAACTCATATAATTCATATAATTATGTTTCACATCATATGTATACAATTCATATATTTTTCAAAAAGTAATTCATAAAATTATATATATATAAAATAATATAAAAATATTTATAAAATTATATGCATATATTATCAGTATAATTAATTAGATTGAGCGGAGCTCAAACTTTAAATTTATATTCAAAAATAAATATTGTCATAATTAGTTTCGGTGTTTATCGCTACAATTTGAATCTCTTTGGTGCACTGTGGGGTTGTGCTCAAAGAGCAAACAAGAACTTTTTTCACTCCAGCTGCATAATTTGTTTGACAAGAACCAAGTTAGCTCTTCATTCATTCGCTAACCATCTCTCCCTTTCTCTACCTCTCCTTCTCTTCCTCTCTCGCTCACTCTTAACAAAAACCAATGGGAGGAACCGACGACAAAAAATTACTCCTTCTCGGCCGGTACAAAGTTGGCCGGCTGCTCGGCAAAGGCAACTTTGCTAAGGTTCACCAAGCAAAGAACGTGAAGACGAACCAAGATGTCGCCATCAAAATGTTAGATAAGGAGAAAATCTTCGAAAAGGGTCTCGCACCGCAATTGAAACGAGAGATCGAGGTACTGAGGCGCGTCAAACACCCGTATATCGTGCAACTATATGAGGTCATGGCGACCAAGTCGAAGATATATATTGTCATGGAGTTCGTCAAAGGTGGTGAATTGTTCAACAAAGTTGCGAAGGGGCGATTGCCGGAGGACGTGGCAAGGAAGTACTTTCAGCAACTGATATCTGCCGTTGCATTTTGTCATGAGCGTGGTGTCTACCACCGCGACATCAAGCCAGAGAACTTGCTTTTGGATGAAAATGGAGACCTCAAGGTTTGTTCTGATGGCATATTCCTTACCTAATTATGAAGAATAATTCTTTTAGAACTACTTTAATTTAATCAGTGTTTTTCTAATTATCATATTTAATTTTATCCGAAAAAATATTTTGAAGGTACTTTTGTGCGTTATAGCAATGAAATAATAATTTGTGCCGGAATCTTTCATAGTAATGAAAAGGGTATGCAAATCGTAGTTGGTTGTCACTATTAATCATAATTCTTGTCTAATTAAACTAATTCAGGTCCTTTATATATTGAGCAGTTTTCACTTGTTCTTTGTTTTTTGTTTTTTTTTTTGAGTGACTTGTTCTTTATTACAACATGAGAAGAGGGAATGAACGAGGGGGAGAATATAAAGTCAAATCTAAATATGAGATCAATCCTTGATTCCTTTCTATCTCTCTCACTCATTATAGTCATATATTCATTGCATATTCATCCTTCCATAGAGATACAATGACCTGCTTGTATAAAAGGTACAATGAACATTATAACAAAAATACTAAAAATATTAAGTATAGAACTTCTGAGATGTGTTTTCCCAATTTTTCAAGAGGTGATATTCTTGGTTGTGGCTCCTTTTACTTTAGTAATTTTTAGTCTTCCTATACAATTTGCTAATCGAAGATGAGAATAATTCTAATTCTAAAGCACATTCAGTTTTTTCTGTAAATCATGTCTTAGCATACATCTTATGACTAATTAATTTAAACTTGAGAAAAATAGTAACATCCCTTTTTTTATTTGGGTAAAAAGCTATGTTTGTAATTTTACATGATGGCAAAAATTCAATGGCTCATGTATCCCAAGTTAGTCTGAATTCTGACTAATGTGAATTGTTCAAATATATCAGGTAACAGACTTTGGTCTAAGTGCAGTTGCTGAGCAAATACGACAAGACGGTTTGTTCCACACTCTGTGTGGCACCCCTGCTTACGTAGCACCCGACGTGCTTGCCCGTAAAGGTTACGATGGGGGTCGAGCCGACTTGTGGTCATGTGGCGTTGTACTATTTGTGTTGATGGCCGGTTACGCCCCATTCCGAGACCATCAGATGATTGGCCTCGTACGTAAGATATATCGAGCTGAGTTTAGGTGCCCAAGCTGGTTCTCGCAGAAGTTGGTACGTCTCATCCGTGCTATTTTAGAACCGAATCCTAACAAGAGGATCACAATACAGGAGATCATGCAAAACCATTGGTTCAAGAAAGATTTCAAACAAATCAGCTTCTATGTTGAAGACAACAAGTTTTATAGCTATGATAAGGTTGAAGAGCCTGCCCCCGAATCACCACAATCAGAATTGTACTCAGAAAATGAATCTCCAAATAATTCACTGCATGGGTCTGTGCCAAATATGGCACTTAAAAGAGTCAAAGGCGGATTAACTACATCGGCTTCTTCTCCTTCTCTGATGGAGACATACGAAAACGGTGTCAGCATAAAACGGATGCCGAGTTTGAATGCATTCGACATCATCTCCTTTTCATCTGGTTTCAACCTTTCTGGGCTTTTTGAGGATCAAGGAGAGGAAACCCGATTAGTATCATGTGCACCAGTGTCACAGATCATATCCAAACTTGAGGAAATTGGTAGTGTGGTGAATTTTACGGTTCGAGTAAAGGATTGGCAGGTTAGCCTTGATGCGGCAACCGGAGGAGGTGATAAGGGACCACTTAGCGTCTCCGCTGAGATATTTGAAATGACACCAAAGTTAGTTGTAATTGAGTTGAAGAAAAAATCAGGAAATGCTGACGAGTATGCAAAGTTCTGTAACACAGAGCTGAAGCCTCGTATCAGCGGTCTCCTTTTCGACAGTACTTCCCGAAAAAATAGTGAATCAGATACTGATTAAGTAAGAACAATCTGATAGAAGTAATATACTTTTCTGTATGGGCCAAATTTTCATCCAATTGTTGTACATATATAGTCATTTTCTAGTTTTTTTCACAGATTTTGTCAGGAAGAAAAAATATATTGAATAATTTAGGAATTTGGTTGTTTGTACAAATATGGAGGAATCTAACCAGTGAGTTTGATTATGATAAATTGTTTTCAGTTGAGAAATCATGTAATGTGAATAGCCAGTATGATAATTTGAAGTGTGTATGGAGTTGGAATATACTGAAAATAAAGTTTGGTATTGTATGTATGTATACTGCGTATAAAGTTTTATATGCAGCCGAGATTTATTCTTATTTGCGAATAACAAAAAATAGTCCATGAAAAACTTTATTTTTTATTTATTTTTAAACAAGCGCTGAAAAGATCAATAAGATTAACTTTCTTTTTTTTATATACAAATCAATTGCAACTTGCGGAATTAAAGCATATTAACTTATTAAGAAATCAATTATATTTATGTTGGTTGGATAACGAAAGGATTCGGTGCTATTTTGAGTTGTACAAATATTGTAGCTAGCTGTTGCCAGTTGCCATTATAGAGATTTTTAATAAATGATATCTATTAGCTTGATTCATTTCAAGCACATATTGTTCTTCATTCAACATATTGAATATCATAAATAATAGTATGCTTTATGCATTAAAAAAAGCAAACGTAGATAAAATATAATAACACCTATAAAATAAAATTAAGTCGTTGATGTTAAATCGAGTCGGTCTTTACAGAATCTTAATATTTTGAATCTTTGCATAATTCTTTCATTATCAACTCTTGAACAAATTCATCTCAATATAAATACAAGACCCGTCTTTTGATTTAAACCTCTTCTGGTTGAAATTTCTTCATTTGAAATAGCTTCCACGACTTTAATTTTCTGTCTTTCACGTAATTGATTAAGTCATTTACAAGATGTGCCAACAACATTGCGAATGCTATTAACCTTTTGAAAGAATTGACAAATCCTTTTATGATTCTTGACCACTGCAACAATAGTTAGTTGAAATTGATGTGCAAAATAATGTGCATAGTATGCAGACACATTTTCTCGCAAAATCAATGTTTTTAAACCTTTGAACTCTCTAGTCTCCTCGCATATTACTAGCATCATCATAACCTTGACCACGTAATGTTGAAATGGTTTGACCATACTTGTCAAATAAACCACCAAGTGCCACTTTCAATTGAAGGGATATGGTGTCAAGAACATGAATGATACCAAGAAATCGTTCGGCAATACGACCTCTTTTATTCACAAAATGAAACACAATTGTCATTCGCTCTTTGACTGAGATATTCCTTGACTCGTCAACCATCACAGAAAACAATTCTTTCCCAAGCTCAGCAATTACCTCTTAATTGTCTCTTATGTGCAAGCATTCATTATATCATTTTTTTTTAGGAGTATTCATTATATCATTTTGAATGATAGGTACAATCAACTTTCCATTTTGAAGAGTATTGTTCAAAATCACATCATTTAGTTTTGAATTATGATCATCTAAAAATCTTAAAAGCTCAAAAACATTAGTTTGGACGGAAATTTTAACCCTAAAGGATTTTTATGACCATTATAGACATCCGTATGACCGTATACAAGACAAAATATTTATGAGAAATTTAAATTTCTTTCCTTTTGTCCTCTTTACGAAATAATAGAAATCATGAGATTCGTTGGGTTTGAATTTTTTTACCCTTTTGTTAGGGGCCAAATCAAGCTTAAAAAATGTACGGTCCATTGAAATATGCACAAGTTAAAAGCCTGAAAGCAAATACTTCTTTCAGTTCAAAATGCACTTAGAACTCGTAAAATCAAATAAAGGAGGCCCAATTGCACAAACAATGCTTAAATCTTCACTCCAAATTGAACACCTCACAGTCACATGTAGCGCTCTCAAACGCACGAAATTATTACGCAGATGTCATTTTGCGTCTTGTGTTGCATTTAAAAACGTAAGGAATTCCTCTTTATATTTCACATATTTTAAAATTAGAAAAGTTTGTCAAGTTGGGTTATTTTCATAAAAACAAATGGTTGTGATTGAGTTTGAATCATAAAATAATAATTTTATATTGTATTCAATTAATGAGAGAAAATAGATTATCTCATGTGCATATGAATACAAAAATCGTCATGACGAGTCTACAAGTCAAAGGCCCAGCTTGTCAAAGACACAAGAAAACAAGGACAAGTTTGGTAGAAAATCAAATTATCATGGCGAGTTGGAGACTCGTCATAATGGGTCACTAACCAATATTTGGTCTCAGTTAGACAAGGAATAGAGTTGTGAATTTTCATATATAATCAAGAAAATATCCTGTAAACTTTCAAGTAATCTAAGAGCATTAAGACATTTTTTCCTAATCTACTGAGACCTCAATTAGTCAAATACTAAGAGCTTTAAGAGAGAGATTTAGTTAATCGCATAATCATCAATTCTAATATTTTGTGATTCTTTTGTGATCTTGTTTTGATCTTGAGTGCTTGTGTTTTGTGTGATTTGTGGAGGATCATGTTGTAAGCTCTTACTTGACCTCTAGTGAAGGGCGTGAGATATCGTGCTTGTTGTAGTTTGTAAACACTGTTGATAGTGGATTTGTCGACCCAAAGATGGTATCAGAAGACTCATGAAGTAGGCATTGTCGAACTGCGTATATTGAAGTCACTCTCTCTATCTTTTACATTCTTGAAATTGTGTTTTAGTAATTCTTGAGAGTTCTCTAGTTAGATATTGCTAAAGCATGATCCTAAGTTAATTGCTTGTTTGTGTGTTAAATCGCTCCGCACTAAATTCGTTAATTTTGAATTGCACACTTTAGATTTGTACCCCTCAAATCCTACATTATCGAGTTTGTTTCAAATTCTTAGGTGTCACTTAGGCTTGGGTTGTTGTTCGTCTTGAGTAAGGTCGGATCGGATTTCGAGTCCATAAGTATCAAGTCAATCAAGTTACAGATCGTCTCAAATCAGATTGAGTCATATTTTGGATCTTCATATGCTGATCAAGTTCGAATTAGTTTCACTTTATATAAACATCGAATCAACTTAGTTTCAGATCAAGACAGGTTGAACAGGTGTCTCGAGTCAAGTCGATTTTTTGCCACCTCTAATGTTTTTTTTTAAGAAAAGATGGGGTCTAAGCCCCCAAATTTTATTTTATTGGACCACAAAGTGATCTAGAAGTACAATATTTACAAAGTTAAAGAAGTAAAACAGGATATAAATACACAGCAAACCAAAACAGTTTAACAGCGCACTCTATAGCTCACTCCAGCACCTTTCATATCATGCTCCCACGCCTGATCGGTACCATATCTAATGAGTCATACCATCCCCGCACATCTTACAACACCTCTCTTACTGTCTGTATACACGATTGTTCCTTGCCAGCAAACGTGCGCCAGCATCTCTCCCTCCATATTGCATAGTTTGTGGCTACCTCTAACCTTCTATGTGACATTGAATACGAGTGTGACGTTAGCAGCAAGTGCGCATTGGGCGATGTATATACTAGAGCAATGTCAATACTGCTTTGGAGGATAGACACCATATGATCCCGTATCTGTTTTGCATATCGACAGTCTGTAAACAAGTGTTGTATCGTTTCTTGTTCTCTTTTACACATGATGCACCTATTTACCAGCAACCATCCCATCTTATTAAGGTTATCTATTGTGGTCAGCTTGTCCCTTATCAAAAGCCACACAAATAGCAGTGTTCTCGATGGACCCCCTATTTTCCAAATATTCGCAAAGACAGGTCTGATGTTTGAGGTGTTGGCCATGAACTTATATATCAATTGAACAGAGAACTTGGCACTTCTTATCCAGATTACGTTGTCCTCTGATTCTTGGAGCGAGATTGATTGCAACATGTTTTGAAAAACCAGTTTCTCATTTTGGTCTCGCTGATCAAAGCTATCATGTTGCCATAACCTTTCATCCAAATATTGTGCTACCACCACATCTTTATATCTCGTTGTTTTGTACAGTTTTGGAAACCAAAATTTCAACGGCCATTGCAGCCAAGCATTGTGCCAGAGGTAAACCTTATTACCTTGTCCAATCTCGTATCTAACCGAGCAATCAAACACCCCTGCTAATTTCCCAATTTCTCTCCAAAATGTTGGACAATTCGAATGCAGCCATGGCTTGTGATGCCGTTGCAACACAGGTGTGCTCTCCTTCCACCATTGATTGCCTTCATTTACCCATAACCAGCACCATTTGAGCAATAAAGCTGTATTAGCTGTTTGAAGATCTCTCACACCCAGGCCCCCTGACTCTTTAGTTCTCACTACCAGCTTCCAATTTACCATGCACAATCCTCTTTTGTTGTTTATTGCGTTTGCACAACCATGCCATATGAAGTTTCTTCTGATTTGATCTAGTTTTTTGAGTAGCCATTTCGGAAACTTGAACACCGCCATGTAGTACTGAGGGAGGGAAGATAGCACTGAGTTTGCTAGAACAATCCTTTCAGCCACAGATAGCATTGCCGCTTTCCATCCCGTCAGTTTTGCCAAAAACTTATCTATGACCGGCTGAAAGTCACCTCTTTTAATCCCCTTATCTGATAACGGGAGTCCTAGATATCTCATTGGAAATGACCTCGCCTTGCATTCTAAAATTGCTGCCAATCTCGATGCGTATGGCAAGCTGCACGTTGTGATTCTCAGTTCCGACTTTGCAAGATTAATTTTTAACCCCGATATCATGCCAAAAAAGGTGAATAGTCATTTTGATGTTAGACATTTGTTGTACTGTTGGTTTCAACAAAAATAGTGTATCGTCAGCATAAAGCAAACAGTTTCTGCAACATGAGAAAGGAGGACTGATGAAATTGGTTTCTGTGAGATGTTTCATCCATACTGCAAGTACATCGATTGCTAGATTGAACAGGTAGGGAGATAACGAATCTCCCTGACGGACACCTCTCTGTAGTTTTATTACCCTCCCAGCTACAGAATTTATTACTATTCTAGAACTTCCCTGCAGCAGGTTACGCTGAATAGCCGAAACCCATTCATTTGGGAAACCTCTTGCTAGCAGGCATTGCATCAGAAACGTCCAGTTCACCGTGTCAAAAGCCTTGCATATATCTGCTTTGAATACTGCTACTTTCTTGTTATGTTTTGCTGCTGATTGAAGGACCTGTTGTGCATATAAAAAACCATGACTAATACTCCGACCTTGTAGAAAGCTCGTTTGTGTGACACACAGCAATCGGTTGCCACCTCTAATGTTAAGATACAAATAAAAGACTTATTCCTCCCTATTCAAATTCTCCGAATTTGTCCTCCAAATAGGTTACAGTTTATCTTTCATAAGTAATATTTTAATTTTGTTAACTTCCGCTATCTTGATAACATGAAAATAGTTACATGATAAAGTCATAATAGTTAGATGATAAAGTGATATTACGTAGTTAATGAAATCATATAAGAGAAAAGATTCATTCCTCTTATTCTTAATCCCTCAAATTTGTCTCCTAAACAGTCCCATAAGAAACATTTGTTATCTAAAAATTTAGAAATTTTATTTCGTTTTTTGTGCAGATTTTTTCTTTTGTGCAGTTTTTTTCTTTTGTGTCGCTTATTTCCATCTATGATTTTATATTTATTTTTTATGAATTTATGTTGACACTAATACTATTTTATGAGTTATGTATTATCATCTTTTGTCTTAAGTATTATCACTTTTTATGCTATAATATAGTCACTTTAATATGCATATTTATAAAATAGGATACTATTATATGAATTTTATGTTGTTATATTAATGAGTAAAGTTATGATACTTCTAAAAGCATCAAAACATTTCGTGTTCTTAACTCAGAAACATCCTTAAATATTAACTTTGATTTATCCTGCTCAACAATTCTTTATATAAAAATTTTGTAGGGGACAAAATTTTTCATGTTTTTAAGTACCAGTTTTGAAATTTTGAAAGTGACTCCAAAACAATAATCAATGTTTATACATAAAATTAGATCATTTTCAAAATTTTAAAGCATGTACTTAAAAAAATTGGAAAATATAAAAGATGTGGTTCTACAAAATATTGATATTAAAAATCATTAAGCATGATAAATTCAAATTAAAAATGATTAAGAATGATTTTAGTTAAGAGCATGAAAGACTTTCATGCTCCTGGAAGCACCATTGCTTTACTCTATATTAACACTTCCATTACCATGTGTCATCACTTGTAGTTCCAAGTATTGGCATTTTTGTTACACTATAATGTGATAATACTTGGTTTACAGATATGTGAGAAAATGATAATAATTGGATTATAAAATTATAATGCTTAATTCAATAAGCGATATTATTTAATTTACAATTAAATTATAAGTGATTATATTTTGATTTGAATATGATTATAGTTACAATATAAAAGATAATAGGTGAAAGATAAAATGACAATACTTAGTTCATAAATTGATAATACTTTACGAAATGATAGTTCTTAGTTTCTGTTGGCTTATTGGTGCTTCTCTCAGTTTTATTTCATAAGTGTTAATATTTTATATTGTTTCAAATGTAAAGTTTCTTTAGTAATTATTATAAAAATCTGAGTCTGTTAATAAAATTAGTTTCATCACCTAGCTTACCATTTGATTCGTTATTATTTTTTTTTTAAACGTGAGAGATAGGTGAGATTTGTCTTAAAGTTGCTTACCTATTGGATACGCTTCCTTCAACTTGTTATTGTGTCATCAATTTCCATCATTTTCCATCATTTTATCTCCATGTGATCTCTTATGAACCCACATTAGTTCCAAGTGGCAATTGGTTATAATACCAAAAGATGGAGAGCTTTATTTTTCAGAAGAAAAAAAACATTTCACAATATTTTGAGTTGTTCAAATTGAAGTAGAACACACATGGGTCGAAATAATTGGAAAAGAAATAGTTAGAGAGATGTACTACACTGTCTAGTACAATACTAATGTGAAAATAATATTAGTTATATCAAGGATATATAATCTTAATTTCCAACAATAAGTGTACTTCCAAAATAATCTTGAAGTATTAACAACATGGATTTTGTTATAGGCATGCATTAATCACTACTAAAGAAAGGGGCTATTATAGTCCCTCTATTATAGCGGATCTTAATGTCATCCGCTATAATAGATATATTATAGCGGACCACAGTGAAAATTCGTTATAATAGAATGTCTATTATAGCGGATGACACCAATAGTCCGCTATAATAGGTCTATAATAGCAGATGACATCAAGGTCCGCTATAATAGGTCTATTATAACATATTGTAGATAAAGGCCGCTATAATAGGGTCTTTCACGAATCACAATGTAGTATGAATTCAATTGTTGATTCATGTCAATCCAACGCTCCAAAATTTCACAGAGTTCCACGGATTAAGATAGATTTTCTTCCCAAAAATTTCCCTTCTCTATATAAATATCAACTCTCCATCATTCTTCATTCACTAAAATCTTCCCTCATTCTGTTTTCGTCAAATATTATTGTGTTTTAAGTATGTTTGTGTGTGTATATATATATATATATATATGTTATCGTGTTATGCCAAGTAAAAAGAGTATTTTACTTCGGCATAAAAATTATACACCGACAAGTCAAATGACTGATCTAAGTTGGTCAACACAATTAAGACATCAAAATCTCCTACTAAACCAATTTTGAGCGCATTTGAAGTTTTGTAGCTATGTTTTTTGAATTTTTGAAAAATGAACAAGAATAGTGTTATTTTTAATTGTTAAACTGTGTTATTTTTGCTCATTTTTCAAAAATAAAAAAATCATAGCTACAAAACTTTAAATGCGCTCAAAATTGGTTTAGTACGAGATTTTGATGTCTTAATTGTGTTGACCAACTTAGATCAGTCATTTGACTTGTCGGTGTATGATTTTTTATGCCGAAGTAAAACACTCTTTTTACTTTGCATAGCACGGTAACATATATCTATATGTGTGTGTGTATATATATATATATATATGAGAGACCCGTAGCCGCCAAACTTCCAACCGCTCCATGGTAGCAAATGTAAATGACCGATCCGGACCGTTGAAAATATTCGACATATTAATATAGACTTGAAAAACAAATTTTATATTTTTTTTGAATTTTTTTACTATTTTATCGGATGGATTGAAAATTTATTTATCTAACGATTTACAAACATCCAATTTTCAACCCTTCCGATAAAATAGTAAAAAAATTCCAAAAAAATATAAAATTTGGTGTCCAAGTCTACATTAGTATGGGAGAATGTTTTCAACGGTCCGGATCGACCATTTACACTTGTATGATGGAGCGCGGTTGCGATCGGCTACGAAATGAATGGCGGCTACGGATCCCCCCTCATATATATATATATATTTATATATATATATATATATACTATATATATATATATATATATATAATATATAGCTCTAACGTAGACTTGGAGACCAAATTTTATATTTTTGGAATTTTTTTACTATTTTATCGGAAGGGTGAAAATTGGATGTTTGTAAATCGTTAGATAAATAATTTTCAATCCATCCGATAAAATAGTAAAAAAATAAAAAAAATGTAAAATTTGGTTTCCAAGTCTGTATTAATATGGAGAATGTTTTCAACGGTCCGGATCGGTCATTTACATTTGCAACCATGGAGCGGTTGGAGTTTGGTGGCTACGAATCCCTCATATATATATATATATATATATAGAGAGAGAGAGAGAGAGAGATGAGAGACGAGAGAGAAAGGCGAGGGTGCTCCATGGAGCACCAAATCGCTCGTGCTCCACATCTGTTATATCTAATTGAAAATTTCAACGATCGATCGCGAACACGTTGAGCATGATCTAAATATTGAAATCTTCTATGAGATTGAATTTTACATTTTTTTGAAATTTTTTGCTATTTTTTTAAAGAGGTAGAAAAGTTGCTAATCAAACGGTTTCTGGACCAACAGTAAAGTTACAATTTCCTACCTCCCAAAAAAATAGCAAAAAAATTCAAAAAAAATGTAAAATTCAATCTCCAAGTAGATTTTCAATATGTAGATCATGTTCAATGGTTCCAATCGGTCGTTGAAAATTTTAAATTGGAGATACGGTGGGGAGCATTAGGGTTTTGGTGCTCCATGGAGCACCCTAGCCTTATATATATATATATATATATATATATATATGAGTACTAAGTATTATTGTAAAAAAATTCACAACTCGCTCATTTATTACTGTAAAAATAAAATTGGATTATTTCATAAGATCGCTTAAAAATAAAATTAGGTTGTTCAATATCAGCAACAGGATATATTTGGCAAATAGTCAAAATTTCTCTTGATTATATATTACGAATGGACATTTATGCAAAAATTCCTATCAAATCAGTCAATTTCGCAATAAATGAAAAGGCTGGCAGCAACATTCGCGGATAAAATTTTCAAAATCTATTATAGCGGATTTTTCCTATTATAGGAGAGTTTTCGTAAAGACCGCTATAATAGACCCCTTATTATAGGAGAGTTTTTCTAAAAGCCGTTATAATAGCCCAACTTATTATAGCGAACAACATGAACCTTTAGCTGCCTTCATTTATTATAGTTCCATTTTGTCCGCTATTATAGTCTTTATAAATCCGTTAGAATAGTTCATTTTTGTAGTAGTGAATCTTGAAATATAAAACTTTTCGATAGGAACGAACGGTGTGCATTACATGTCATATCTTGAAAAATAATCTTGAAATAAATTCACATAGTGCTTTATCTGTCTTAATCTCTAATTTGTGGTTCTATTTTAATTATTATATAGGCTTTTATTCCAACAGTATTTTCCGATCTATAACTTGGAATGAAAATGATTTAGTTTGGAATTCCTCCAAAAATCTGCTCAATCCTCGACCACAAGTCATAATCATTAACCATACAAAATTCAATTATGAAACAACTAGATCAAACATCATTATCTCAAAAGAAAAAACCTAAGCAAACATCTTGTCTTTTAGTTTTCTCAATGGAGATGTTATCTCACCAGTTCCTCAT
>CAXKVX010002981.1:0-24039 GCA_964058865.1 Eleocharis quinqueflora | reverse complement strand
AATCGAGCAACAATTAAGGCGAAAGGGTATAAACCCGGAAGACCCAGCACACATGGCAAGCATCCAACGGGTGGCCTCCACTTTCTTTCGTGCTATTGACGAACAGCAAGACACTCCTTATATGTTTAGGCAACCTCAATCTTTTCTTGAAGCAGGAATAATGGGTCAAAATGATGACCTAGAGGTTGTCCCGAAACCTGATAATCTAGAAGAGGATAGTGACCAAGAGGAGCTAGATAAATATATAAAGGAGATTGAGGATGCAGCGGGTAAGGAGTGGGAGGAAGAAGAGGCGGCTGAGAGAGAAGAAGAGAATAGAATAAAATATTGGAATGAGGAGGATTATAGGAACAGATGGAGGGGTAGATTTGAGGGAGGTAATGGCAACTCTGTGGCAGAAGGGGAGGCTTGGGACGAGGAAGAAGTTAGTGAAGATGATTTTAGAGGCAGAGATGTTAATTTCAGGAGTGAGGAGAGAGAGAACTTTGGCCAAACCAAGAGCTACAGAAGTAGGGAACTCAATGCATCAAGTAAAGCTATACATGATAGATCGAGAAATGGATCGTACAGAGATGATTATAGAAGGGACAACTTTAATAAATTAAGTGGCAAGAGTCGAAGAGTCGAGTTTGATTCTGGCTTCAATAAGAATTTTGGTAAAGGATTTAACCGAGCCGAGAGCTACAGAGATATTGGAAATAGAGGATCAAACGGAATGGGTAAAGTCAGTTCTGGGTCAGACAATGAGTCATGGATGTCTGATAGTGAAGAATTTAGCCCCCGAGAGAAGTATATAGATGTGGGTCACAGAAAAACAGGAGGGGATAGTGAAAGTGTTGAGTCTGGATCTGGCAATGAATGCAGGAATCTGACGAAGATTTTGGGGATGAAGGTATACCTGTAAAGCGCTATAGTGGTCTGGGTTACAGAGAATCGAGTGGGATGGTTAAAAGAGTCGAATCTGCATCTGATGATGAGTTTGAGGAATCCGATGAGGATTTTGGTGGTTATAAGAGATATAGCCACAGAGAGGGACAGAGAGAAATTAGCTGCAGCAGATCGAGATGGGCTAAACCTGAGAGTGAATTGAAGTCTGATGAAGAACTCAGTTTGGCTGCATCTAAGGATTATGGGTATAATCTAAGTGGTACCGCTAAATACGAAAAGAGAGACGGGAATCCTGGTACATTCAGTAACATTGGTCACTTGAAGGCAAATCTAGTAAGAAAAATAGTGATGAGAATTGGGATAGTGATTGATTTGAATTAGGAGTGTAAACGAGTTGGATTGGTCGAATTTTGTGTAAATTTTCAATTCGTTAGATATCATTCGAGTTGGAGCGTTTTCAATCTACAGCCAACTAATAAAAAACAAAAATCACCCAACTATATATTGTTTAGACGGTCGAATTTTGCAGGTTCACGGGTTTTACAAACTTCATTACTTTATACAAAATGTTTGCATGATAAAACTAATAATTGAGACACCAAGTCAATTTAGACTGAAGTAAACTTTTCAAAACTTCAAATAGAGAATTTTGTTTTTGTTGAACTTCAACCGAAGTACTTAATTGTTTAACAACCTAAATATATATGTATATGTCTTTTTTATTTGCTAGTATAGCTTCTTTTTCTTTTGTTATTATGTAGAGATTATAGATCATTAACATACAAATATTAATTGACTAATTTTACTGAGATGAATTCAAATAACCTATAAAAATATAATAATTACTTTGTATCTCAGTTCATAATTTTTTTCTCGGGTTGGGTTTTACTTACAGGTTTTACTCACAATTTATTTACTGATTCGTACCTACAAATTAGATGTCGTATTTGACAAAATAAAAACCGTAATCAATTATAAAAAAACATGAATTCATCTTTTTGTAGGTTGAGTCGGTTAGGTTGGTCGGATTAATCGCGTTAATCAGCTTAGACTTACATCCCTAATTTGACCTTGATTGCGGGAAAGAAACAAAGAGGTGAAGATAAAAAACGAGTGCAAGCAGTAGTTCGGTCTAATGAAAATTCAGGAAGATACTATTTATTATTTAGGCCTCCATAACTAAATTGTTTTTTTTTTGCCTGATATTCTGTTGTATTAGTTAATACTTAATAGTCGCCCCAAATTTGGGTTGTGTACCTGTTCATATTATTGGTTTTATTTCCTCTTTATTTAATAATTTGCAAATCAAATTACAAATTAATATTTTGTATAATTTTTTTACAATTGCAAATTGTCAATTCAGTGCAATTTAGACACTCAATTAAGTACTAAAGAGATTGGTGAAGATTTGATTTAATTAGAGCTTGAGAACAACTTCAAAATGCAATTTTTACCTCATCCGTCACGACGCTGGAGTTGAGCGACATGATAGATCGCTAGAAGATCAACCAAAACTATGAGGATGAAAAAATTTGAGACACTCGTCGTGACGACGAGTCTTGCTAGCATCATGTCGTTGGGCCCACCCGTAAGGATGCTGAGATGCATCGACATGACACGTCGCTAAAACTTTTGTTGAATTTGTTAGCGAGACAAGATGATGAACTCAACTCCTGTATTTTCCTCCGATTCGTCATGACGGTCATGCTCCGCGACATGACGGGTCAAAACGCCAGAAAATGTATGGAGTTGTTCTTCTATATATCAGGCTGCGTGATTTTGAAAAAGAATCAAGAAAGTCCTCTACAAACATTCATGCAATTTGAAAAGGCTGAAACACTCTCTCTCAAGCATCCAAAAACTCAACTGGTGTTTTGAGATAGTTTTGAGTGATTCTAGAATAGCTATTATTCTCATTTTAACTTGTAGTGAATATGTAAGCATCTTATCTTTCTAAGGGAAGTGTTTCTGATCTTAGTACTTCATTTATGGGTGGTAATCATTCAAGAATACATCACAAAGCATCTTATTCCTCTATCAGAAGTGTTTCTGATCGTAGTACTTCATTTATGGGTAATAACCATTAAAGAAAACACCACAAAGCATCTTATCCTACTACGAGAAGTATTTCAGATCATATTGCTTCATTTATGAGTGGTAATGATTCAAAAAAACCCCACAAAGGATCATAGCCTACTACGAAAAATGTTTGTTCTTCAAATACTTCATTTAAGGGTGGTAACATTTAACTAAAACACCATGAAGGAGCATAAATTACCGCTCTAGGTGCTTCATTTCTGAGTTCTTCATTTTTGGGCAGTAAACAATCAAGAAAACACGTTCAATAAAATACAATGATGAAGCATAGAATACCACTCTAAGTGCTTCATGTCCGAGTAATATTTTTATGGGTGGTAATCAATCTAGAAAGCATCACAAATCCTCTTATCCTACTACGGAAAGTATTTCTGATCTGAGTACTTCAATTGTGGGTGGTAACTATTCAAAAAAATACCACAAAACATCTTATCCTTCTACGAGAAGTGTTTCTGATCATAATACTTCGTTAATTGGAGGTAAGCATTCAAGAAAACACCACAAAACATCTTATCAAACTACCTGGATAGTTTTTGATCAGTGTACTTTATTTATTGGTGGTATCCTTTCAAGAAAATTCCACAAAACATCATATCCTACTACGAGAAGAGTTTCTTCTCCGAGTACTTCTTTTAAGTGTGGTAATCATTCACTAAAACACAATGAAGAAGCATAAAATACCACTCGAAGTGCTTCATGTCTGAGTACTCCATTGAGGGGTTGTAAACAATCAAGAAAACAACACAAATAATCTTATCCTACTCCGGAAAGTGTTTCTGATCTGAGTACTATATTTGTAGGTAGTAACCTTCAAGAAAACACCACAAAGCATCTTATCCTTCTACGAGAAGTGTTTCTGATCAAAGTACTTAATTAATTGGAGGTGAGCATTCAAGAAAACACAAGCATCTAATCATTCTACGAGAAATGTTTCTGATATGAGTACTTCATTTATGAGTGATAACCAATTAAGAAAATACCACAAAGCATTTTATCATTCTACGATAAGTGTTTCCGATCAGAGTACTTTATTTATGAGTGGTAACCATTAAAGAAAACAATACAAAGCATCTTATCCTATTACAAAAGGTGTCTCAGATCAGATTACTTCATTTACGGATGATAACGTTTCATGAAAACCCCACAAACCATCATAACCTAATACGAGAAGTGTTTGTTCTTCAAATACTTCATTAGGGTGGTAACTTGTCACTAAAACATCATGAAGTAGCATAGTTTACCACTCTAAGTGTTTCATGTCTGAGTACTTCATTTGTAGGAAGTAAACAATCAAGAAAATACTACAAAGCATCTTTACCTACTACGAGAAGTGTTTCAGATCAGATTACTTCATTTATGGGTGGTAACGTTTCACGAAAACCCCACAAAGGATTATAACCTACTACGAGAATTGTTTGTTCTTCAAATACTTCATTTAAGGGTGGTAACCTTTAACTATAATGCCATAAAGGAGCATTGAATACCGCTCTAGGTGCTTCATCTTTGAGTTCTTCATTTATGGCAGTAAACAATCAAGAAAACACCACAAAGAATCTTATCCTACTACGAGAAGTGTTTCTGATTTGAGTACTTTGTTTATTGGAGGTAACCATTCAATAAAATACCTCAAAGCAACTTATCCTACCACAAGAAGTGTTTCTGATCAGAGTATTTCATTTATGAGTGATAAACTTTCAAGAAAACTCCACAAAGCATATATCCTACTACGAGAAGAGTTTCTTCTTCGAGTACTTCGATTAAGTGTGGTAATCACACAATAAAACACAATGAAGAAGCATAGAATACCACTCTAAGTGCTTCATGTCTGAGTACTCCATTTATGGGTGGTAAACAATTAAGAAAACAACACAAATCATCATATCATACTACGTGAAGTGTTTCTGTATGAGTACTACATTTGTAGGTGGTAGCCTTCAAGAAAACACCACAAATCATCTTATCCTTCTACGGAAAGTGTTTCTGAAATAAGTAGTTCATTTGTGGGTGGTAACCTTCAAGAAAACACCACAAAACATCTTATCCTTCTGCGAAAAGTATTTCTAATTTGAGTACATTTATGGGTAGTGACCATTCAAGAAAATACCACAAAACATCTTATCCTTCTTCGAGAAGTGTTTCTAATATGCGTTCCTCATTTACGAGGGGTAACCATTCAAGAAAATAGCACAAACCATCTTATCAATCTACGAGAAGTGTTTATGATCAGAGTACTTTATTTATGGGTGGTAACCATTAAAGAAAACAACACAAAGCATCTTATCCTATTACGAGAAGTATTTCAGATCAGATTATTTCATTTATGGGTGGCAACGTTTCAAGAAAACCCCAAAAGCAAAATAGCATACTACGAAAAGTGTTTGTTCTTCAAATACTACATTTAAGGGTGACAACCTTTCGCTAAACCACCATGAATGAGCATAGTTTACCAATCCAAGTACTTCATGTCTGAGTACTTCATTTGTGAGCAGTAAACAATCAAGAAAAAACTAGAAAGCATCTTATCCAACTATGGGAAATGCTTCCGATCTGAGTACTTTGTTTATTGGAGGTAACTATTCAAGCAAATACCACAAAGCATCTTAATCATACTACAAGAAGTGTCTCTGATCAGAGTATTTCATTTATGGGTGGAAACCTTTCAAGAAAACTTCACAAAGCATCTATCCAACTATGAGAAGAGTTTCTTCTCCGAGTACTTCTATTAAGTGTGGTAACCATTCACTAAAACACAATGAAGGAGGATAGAATACCACTCTAAGTGCTTCATGTCTGAATACTCCATTAATGGATGGTAAACAATCAAGAAAACAACACAAATCATCTTATCCTACTACGGGAAGTGTTTCTAAAAAGAGTAGTTTATTTGTGGGTGGTAACCTTCAAGAAAACACCACAAAACATCTTATCCTTCTGCGGGAAGTGTTTCTGATCTGAGTACTTCATTTATGGATGGTAATCATTCAAGAAAACATCACAAAGCATCTTATTCTTCTATGAGAAGTGTTTTTGATCAGAGTACTTCATTTATGGGTGGTAACCATTAAAGAAAACACCCCAAAGCATCTTATCCTACTACGAGAAGTGTTTCAGATCAGATTACTTCATTTATAGGTGGTAACGTTGCAAGAAAACCCCACAAAGGATCATAGCGTACAACGAGAAGTATTTTTTCTCCGAGTACTTCTATTAAGTGTGGTAACCATTTACTAAAACACAATAAAGAAGCATAGAATACCACTCTAAGTGCTTCATGTTTGAGTACTTCATTTATGGATGGTAAATAATCAAGAAACAACAAAAATCATCATATCCTACTACGGGAAGTGTTTCTGATTAGAGTACTACATTTGTAGGTGGTAACCTTCAAGAAAACACCACAAATCATCTTATCCTTCTACGGAAAGTGGTGCTGATCTGAGTACTTCATTTATGGGTAGTAACTATTCAAGAAAACACCACAAAACATCTTATCCTTTTACGAGAAGTGTTTCTAATATGAGTACTTCATTTATGAGTAGTAACCTTTCAAGAAAACACCACAAATCATCTTATCATTCTACGATAAATGTTTCTGATCAGAGTACTTTATTTATGGGTGGTAACGTTTCAAGAAAATCCTACAAAGCATCATAGCCTACTACGAGAAGTGTTTGCTCTTCAAATACTTCATTTAAGGGTGGTAACCATACACTAAAACCCCATGAAGGGAGATAGTTAACCAATCTAAGTACTTCATGTTTGAGCACTTCATTTGTGGGCAGTGAACAATCAAGAAAAGCATCTATCCTACTAGGAAAAGAGTTTCTTTTTCGAGTACTTCTATTAAGTGTGATAATCATTCGATAAAAAACTGCTTCATGTTTGAGTACTCCATTTAAGGGTGGTAAACAATTAAGAAAACAACACAAATCATCATATCTTACTACGGGAAGTGTTTCTGATATGAGTAAAATATTTGTAGGTGGTAACCTTCAAGAAAACACCACAAAGCATCTTATCCTTCTACGAGAAGTGTTTTTGATCAGAGTACTTTATTTTTGAGTGGTAATCATTAAAGAAAATACTACAAAGCATCTTATTCTTCTTCAAGAAGTGTTTCATATCATATTATTTAATTTATGGGTGGTAACGTTTTAAGAAAACCCCAAAAACAAAATAGCCTACTACAAGAAGTGTTTGTTCTTCAAATACTACATTTATGGTGACAAACTTTCTCTAAAACACCATGAATGAGCATAGTTTACCAATCCAAGTACTTCATGTCTGAGTACTTCATTTGTGAGCAGTAAACAATCAAGAAAAAACTAGAAAGCATCTTATCCTACTAATAGAAATGTTCGGATCTGAGTACTTTGTTTATTAGAGGTAACCATTCAAGCAAATACCACAAAGCATCTTAATCATACTACAAAAAGTGTCTCTGATCAGAGTATTTCATTTATGGGTGATAACCTTTAAAGAAAACTCCACAAAGCATCTATCCAACTGCGAGAAGAGTTTCTTCTTCGAGTACTTCAATTATGGGTAGTAACCATTCAAGAAAACATCACAAAGCATCTTATTAATCTGTGAGAAGTGTTTTTTATCATAGTACTTCATTTATGAGTGGTAACCATTAAAGAAAACACAACAAAGCATCTTATCCTACTATGAGAAGTGTTTCAGATCAGAGTACTTCATTTATAGGTGGTAACGTTACAAGAAAACCCCACAAAGGATCAAAGCGTACTACGAGAAGTGTTTGTTCTTCAAATGCATTACTTAAGGGTGGTAATATTTAACTAAAACACCATAAAGGAGCATAGATTACCGCTCTAGGTGCTTCATGTCTGAGTTCTTCATTTATGGGCAGTAAACAATCAAGAAAACACACAAATAATCTTATCCTACTACGAGAAGTGTTTCAGATTTGAGTACTTTGTTTATTGGAGGTATCTATTCAATAAAATACCTCAAAGCAACTTATCCTTCTATAGAAGTTTTTATTATCAGAGTATTTCATTTATGGGTGGTAATCATTCAAGAATACTCCACAAAGCCTCTATCCTACAACGAGAAGCGTTTTTTCTCTGAGTACTTCTATTAAGTGTGGTAACCGTTCACTAAAACACAATGAAGAAGCATAGAATACCACTGTAAGTGCTAATGTCTGAGTTCTTCATTTATGGGTGGTAAACAAGAAACAACACAAAACATCATATCCTACCACGAGAAGTATTTCTGACTAGAGTACTTCATTTGTAGGTGTTAACCTTCAAGAACACAACACAAATCATCTTATCCTACTACGGGAAGTGTTTTTGAACTAAGTAGTTCATTTGCGGGTGGTAACCTTCTAGAAAACAACACAAAACATCTTATCCTTGTGCGGAAAGTGTTTCTGATCTGAGTACTTCATTTATGGGTGGTAATCATTCAAGAAAACATCACAAACCATCTTATCATTCTAAGAGAAGTGTTTCTGATCAGAGTACTTTATTTATGGGTGGTAACGTTTCAAGAAAACCTCACAAAGCTTCATAGCCTACTACGAGAAGTATTTGCTCTTCAAAAACTTCATTTAAGGGTGATAACCTTACACTAAAATACCATGAAGGAACATAGTTAACCAATCTAAGTACTTCATTTGTGGGCAGTGAACAATCAAGAAAACACTACAAAGTATCTTATCCTACTTCGAGAAGTGTTTCGAATCTGAGTACTTCGTTTATTGGAGGTAACCATTCAAAAAAAATACCACAAAGCATCTTATCCTACCACAAGAAGTGTTTCTAATCAGAGTATTTCATTTATGGGTGATAAACTTTCAAGAAAACTCCACAAAGCATCTATCCTACTACGAGAAGAGTTTCTTCTTCGAGTACTTCTATTAAGTGTGGTAATCATTCAATAAAACACAATGAAGAAGCATAGAATAGCACTCTAAGTGCTTCATTCTGAGTGCACCATTTATGGTTGGTAAACAATTAAGAAAACAACATAAATCATCATATCCTACTACAGAAAGTGTTTCTGATATGAGTACTACATTTGTTGGTGGTAGTCGTCAAGAAAACACCACAAAGCATCTTATCCTTATAAGAAAAGTGTTTCTGATCGAAGTACTTCATTTATGGGTGGTGGCCATTCAAGAAAATACCACAAAGCATCTTATCCTTCTTCGAGAAGTGTTTCTGATATGCGTTCCTCATTTATAAGTGGTGACCATTCAAGAAAACAACACAAATCATATTATCAATCTACGGGAAGTGTTTCTGATCAGAGTACATTATTTATGGGTGGTAACCATTAAAGAAAAAAACACAAAGCATCTTATCCTATTACGAGAGGTGTATCAGATCAGATTACATCATTTATAGGTGGTAACGTTTCAAGAAAACCCAACAAAGCATCATACCCTACTAGGAGAAGTGTTTGTTCTTCAAATTCTTCATTTTAGGGTGGTAACCTTTCACTAAAATAACATGAAGGAGCATAGTTTACTATTCTAAGTGTTTCATGTCTCAGTATTTCATTTATGGACAGTAAACAAGCAAGAAAATACTACAAAGAATCTTAACCTACTACGAGAAGTGTTTCTGATCAGAGTACTTTATTTATGAGTGGTAACCATTAAAGAAAACACCACAAAGCATCTTATCCTATTACGAGAAGTATTTCAGATCAGATTATTTCATTTATGAGTGGCAACATTTCCAGAAAACCCCAAAAGCAAAATAGCCTAATACGAAAAATGTTTGTTCTTCAAATACTACATTTAAGGGTGACAACCTTTCTCTAAAACACCATGAAGGAGCATAGTTTACCAATCCAAGTACTTCATGTCTGAGTACTTCATTTGTGAGCAGTAAACAATAAAGAAAAACATCACAAAACATCTTATCCTACTACGGAAAGTGTTTCTGAACTAAGTAGTTCATTTGTGGGTGGTAACCTTCAAGAAAAACACCACAAAACATCTTATCCTACTACGATAAGTGTTTCAGATCAGATTACTTCATTTATGGGTGATAACATTTCAAGAGAACCCCCCAAAAGATTATAGCATACTACGAGAAGTGTTTGTTCTTTAAATACTTCATTTAATGGTGGTAATCTTTCACTAAAACACCATGAAGGAGCATAGTTTACCAATCTAAGTACTTCATGTCTGAGTACTTTATTTGTGGGCAGTAAACATTCAAGAATACACTACAAAGCATCTTATCCTACTACGAGAAGTATTTCAGATTTGAGTATTTTGTTTATTGGAGGTAACCATTCAAGAAAATACCACAAAACATCTTATCCTACTAAAAGAAGTATTTTATTTATGGGTGGTAATCTTTCAAGATAACTCCTCACAGCATCCATCCTACTATGAGAAGAGATTCATCTTCGAGTACTTCTATTAAGTGTGGTAACAATTTACTAAAACACAATGAAGAAGCATAGAATACCACTCTAAGTGCTTCATGTCTTAGTACTCCATTTATGGGTGGTAAAAATGAAGAAAACAATACAAATCTTCTTATCCTACTACGGGAAGTGTTTCTGATCTGAGTACATTTATGGATGGTAACCATTCAAGAAAACATCACTAAGCATCTTATTCTTCTACGATAAGTGTTTTCGATCATAGTACTTTATTTATGTGTGATAATCATTAAAGAAAACACCACAAAGCATCTTATTCTACTACAATAAGTGTTTTAGATTGGATTACTTCATTTATGTGTGGTAACGTTTCAAGAAAATCCAACAAAGGATCATAACCTAATACGAGAAGTGTTTGTTCTTCAAATACTTCATTTTAAGGGTGGTAAACTTTAACTAGGTGCTTCATGTCTGAGTTCTTCATTTATGTGCAATAAACAATCAAGAAACACTTCTCGTAGAATGATAAGATGCTTTATGGTATTTTCTTGAAGGTTACCACCCACGAATGAAGTGCTCATATCAGAAATACTTTCCGTAGTAGGATATGATGATTTGTGTTGTTTTCTTGATTGTTTACCACCCATAAATGAAGTACTTAGACATGAAGCACTTAGAGTGGTATTCTATGCTTCTTCATTGTGTTTTAGTGAATGGTTACCACACTTGATAGAAGTACTCGAAGAAGAAACTCTTCTCATAGTGGGATATATGTTTTGTGGAGTTTTTTTGAAAGGTTACCACCCATAAATGAAATACTTTGATTAGAAATACTTCTGGTAGTTGTATTATATGCTTTGTGGTATTTTGTGGAATGGTTACCTCCAATAAACATATTCAGATAAAAATCACATCTCGTAGTAGGATAAGATTCTTTGTGATGTTTTCTTGATTGTTTACTGCCCATAAATGAAGAACTCAGACATGAAGCACCTAGAGTGGTAATCTATGCTCCTTCATGGTGTTTTAGTTAAATGTCACCATCTTTAAATGAAGTATTTGAAGAACAAACGCTTCTCATAGTAGGCTATGATCCTTTGTGGGATTCTCTTGAAATGTTACCACCCATAAATGGAGTAATCTGATCTGAAACAATTCACGTAGTAGGTTAAGATGCTTTGTAGTGTTTTCTTGATTGTTTACTACCCATAAATGAAATACTAAGACTTGAAGCACTTAGAGTGGTAAACTATGCTCCTTCATGGTGTTTTAGTGAAATGTTATCATCCTTAAATGAAGTATTTGAAGAACAAACACTTCTCGTAGTAGGATAAGATGTTTTGTGGTGTTTTCTTGAATGGTTACCACCCACAAATGAAGTACTCATATCAGAAATACTTCATGTAGTAGGATAAGAGGATTTGTGGCACTTTTTTGATTGTTTACCACCAATAAATAGAGTACTCAGACATGAAACACTTAGAGTGGTATTCTATACTTCATCATTGTGTTATATTGAATGGTTACCACTCATAAACCTTCTCCAAGACAAAGAAGGAATTCCTAAAGAGCTTATGATACTTGGCTCACAAAAAACTAAAATCGTGGCAAACAACTTTCTAAGAGCAGCATGAAATTGAAATATGGCTGCTTCGTTAGGCATTCTGACAAACTATCAATAGTCTCTATCAAACCTCGCTCCAGAGCTGTTTTTCGAAAGGTCGGATGTATTACCCCGTCAATCGTCATGATATCTCTAAACGAAGTAGTACATGTAACATGATTAAGAAGAACACGCAAATAATATCTCTCTCCTTCTTCATGATTGACGAATACCAATCTGCCGACCTCCCCACCTCTTTTCCGGTCATTCCATTGTTGTTTCTTGTCATCCCATGTGAAGTTCATTGGGAAATCTTTATAGAGATATCGTCTTGCATGAGGATTGTTCCTATTTTTCTCAAAGAAAGCAAGCAACATCGATCTACCGGAACCTCCTCTACGAGCAATTGCAGGAAAAGGCTCATTTGCCCTGAAACGAATTAGTTGTTGCTTCGGAAGATGGATCTGCAGCATCCTTACTGAAGGGTGAATTTCAGTCATTGGAAATCCAAACATTCGCCAGAATGCCTTAGGAGGAGATATCCAACGTGCATCTTGAAAATCCTTGATCTCGTTAATCTCACGATTATCATTAGGTTTAATATTAACTGTTGAACGATCATGTCCTTTGTAGACATACTTGAAAACATACTTGACCGATGAGATGCTTGAACACATCTCCACTTTGAGGTAGAAATTGAACATCATTAGTAGTTGTGGGTTATATGGGACAACCCATCTGTTATGTAGCCAGGCTTTTCTCACATTAACTCCATGCCCATTGTCTCTTCTTCGATATACAAGATATGAGTCATCCCTTTGAAGTGTTAAATCATTGAACTGTTTTGGAAAATGAAATTTGCATCGTCTGGGTTCACCTTGCATACAAGGACAATTAGGGTTCACTCCCACAAGGACCATGAAGCATGTGAGTAGCAACCAGCTTGTGCAATAGAGGGTATTTTTTTGAGTCGGGGATTTCAACTGACACAGGTTGGTCGTATTGGTCCGCATTCATCAGCTTGGAACCTGCACCAAATTTCAGTATAGAGAATGTATCAATTGATATTTAGATTTCTTTCCTTTACGAAAATAAAATATGTAACATTTCTGCAGTTGTGAGATGTTGACTGCCGAAACCGAAGCCTAACATTACAGCAGATTAGTCTTGCTTCTAAGTGTTTTTTGGCTTCAAGGTTTGTATGTTCAGTAATCTCAAGCCCTCACATCAAAAATCTGAAGATGCATTGTTATGTGGATGAATATCACTTATATTTTGTTTAATCATTATTTCGAACATTACTGTAATGTATGTAAACAAATATATAGAAAAAAGAATAGACTCTTATAAAGCTTTAGGAGATACAATTCAGTAAGGAAGTTCAAGTTGAACCAAGCATTAAGAATTTTGGTGTTTTGATAACAACACTAAAACAAATCATATCATGATTACTTTATGCAAACATGAACTAACATGCTTAAATGCAACTTTATACATAGCATGTCAAGAATACATTATGTAGCTATCTATTAATATGTATAGTGGTTATATCGTGTTAAAATAATGTTGGTTGTAGTGATTAATTAGTACTTTAATTTTGAAATGTTGAAAACGAATGTTGATAAGATGTACTTACTGTCATGAGTATCAGAAAATGTGCATATGGTAACCCTCGATTTTGGAACTCAATAGTGTAAGTCCACGCAATGACATATCTGAGGACATGCTTCTTAAAGAGTTGCTCTTTGAGTGCCTCAAGTTTGGCTTTGAAGATGTGAGCTACAAGATCAGGACGATCCTGTGGTTGTTGTTCTAACAATAGCTCAGCAAAAATTTCGTCCCATTTCAGATTATAGGTCATTGTCATAAATATATCCAGCTTTCCAAATTCACGAACTAATGCCATGGCATCCATGTAGCATTTTCGCATGTCACGAGGGCCCCCAATGAATGAAGAAGGCAAGACAGTTCGTTGGCTGACTCTATTTGATTGTGTTTCTCCAGCATTGACGTTGTCTACTAAACCCTCGGTAAAGATGTGCTTGTATTTTGTCTTGGTTCCTCTGATGAAAAAACAAACGATATGATTCGATCTTGATGTATGTATCCACATTGAATTGTTGCAGCAATCTTCCGCCCAACAAAAGAAGGTTGGGATCTCTGCGTATCTGAAACTTGTATGCATAATATTCTCGCATTGATATTGTTTTCCTTGGCCTCCATGCCGATTATTCTAATATAAGTAAATAATTACACGTCAAGACACTATAATCAATTTTGATAGTTAACTGTATTTAAAATGAAGAAATAGATGTGTAACAATCATACCTGAGTCATTTTCTTCGTTGTCATCTCCATGATATGAGATTGTTGCTCATTTTCTTGCTATATTATTGTGCCAGCCAGGTTCCCCATTAGGAAAAAATAAAGGATAACATAATGGATCGTAGCATCCATCATATGCATGAATTTGTGTAGGATAAGTTTGTCGACCATAAATAATGATACTTCTATTGAATGCAGTGATGTTATCATTACCTTCAACCCAGATCGCAGCAACCTAATTATATGATGGAAGAAAAAAATTACAGATATAATGTTTTGTGGATTTTTTTTTGAAATGTTACCACCAATAAATGAAGTACACTGATCAGAAATCATTCTGATAGTATGATAAGATGCTTTGTGTTGTTTTCTTGAATGCTTACCTGCAATTAAAGAAGTATTCTGATAAAAAACACTTCTCGTAGAAGGAAAAGATGTTTTGTGGTATTTTCTTGAATGATTACCTCCCACAAATGAAGTACTCAGATCAGAAACACTTCCCGTAGTAGGATAAGATGATTTGTGATGCTTTCTTAATTATTTACCACCCAGTATACAGACATGAAACACTTAAAGTGGTATTCTATGCTTCATCATTGTGTTTTATTGAACGTGTTGCTGGTATAACTAATGGATCAAATTATTTAAAAAATACGAAAAAGATAGAAAAGTTAATTAATTTGATTCTTGGAGTTCCTATTGTGAAATTTGTTTGTGATTTCATTCATTTTGTTTTGATTCGTGAAGGATCTTGATCCATAAAAAAAAATCATTCTTCTAAACACTTAGGGTCCGTTTGGCAACCTCTATTCTGATCAGAATAGCGAAATAGAACACTATTCCAGCATGCAAGAAGTGCCAAACAGGAATTCAAATATCATAATAGCAGTTATAACAGTCTCTTCTCGTATATCACCAATATGATGGAATACGGGAATATCCTGTTCCGTGCGCAATGAATTAGCATTTGTAATTCTTATTTTACCCTTTGCGCCAATATTATAATCATTTTTCTCTCTCTTTCTCTCTCCTATTCCTCTTTCCTCCTTGATGAAATCGATTTCCCCTTAGTGGAGCTCTCATCGAGCAAACTGTCACTCATGATAAAATCGTCCTTAAAAATAAACTCACCTCATCTCACTGGTTTTATCGACACCCATCATGACCACCATCGGAGCAAACCCTAGCAATTCAATAAAAATCTATTTGGAGCTTGAGAAGTACCATGGAGAAAAGGAGTAACGACTGCATTTCTGAAGCTTCCTAGTTGAATCTTCTGTCTTTTTTTGATATAATCAAGCATAGACAAGGCTATACTGGAAAAAAACAAGGCTATTTTTATTATTTTAAATTCACTCTTCTAGTGTTATTTCTTATTTTGCGATCCTTATTATTTAATAAAATTGATCCCAAATTTTGTACCGAGTTTTTTTGTGATGTAAACAAGCTTAACGGCCGAAATCAAGTAAAAGGATATTTAGAAGATTTGTGCGTATAAATTCTAGCATGTAATATAAGTATATACCGACAAACAGAATCCAAAGAAAAAAGTACTCACAAATTATTATAAAGTGAAAAGTATCTCAAACGAAATAAAATAAAGGATAAGTGTACATTTGTAGTACATCCAAATTTTAAAGTATTGAGAAGTATCATTCAAATAAAATAAAAATTGTAATTGTATTTCTAATTGTTAGACAGAATGTATTTAAATTTAAATAATTAACTTCTGTAGTGTAAGTCAACTTTCTACTGTGAAACCATCCACTCAAATTGGCTTGAACAAAACATTGCTACTCAAATTGTCAGAAACTTGAACCTGGTGTGGCACACTTGCCTTTCTCCTAAAAGGGTTACAGTAGTACAGAAGGCTACATAGCTCTCATGCCAACAGCTATTTGTTACATTTCTCAATGAACTGAAAAAGGGAATTACGTCAATAGAACTAAGAGCAGTGTGCCAGAACATCCAAAGCAGCCTCATGCCATACAAGCATCAGATATTTCATGGAGATAAATATCTCAAAATTTGAAAAAAAAGAAAAGAAATAAGAGGTTCATCTTGATGTATTTGTGCCTGTAAAAGCATTGTTTCTTCTTGGTCCAAGCCTAGCTTGTAGGTCATCTAAAGTGTGCTGGACCACTAAGAGCCGAGGATCATCTGCTGGAATTTCTCTTTCCTGCATTAGAATTAAGAAAATTTTGAAAAATGCGTAAAGTTGAGTTGTAAGAAGACCAATTGAAATTGTGATTTTTTCATTGATTTTTTTTCAATATATAACCACGTAACAGGAAATAAGGTGGTAAATTGTTGACCCTAAGAAATTCCACAAGTTCATTTGAATAGAGTAACAATCAACTATCCTAACACCCAGAATTAAGCAGCCCTAAAGGTATAATTTACCAAGTCCATTTTCCCACCAAGTTCCAGAAGGAAACTCACTATATTATTAAAGAGCCATGTAAAATTAGGATTTCAGCCAATCTCTGCATCGTGCAATTTTAGTGAACCAGAAAGATAATAGTACCTTCAAACCCTTGTGGTAAGCCTCAACTGCAGGAAGTGTTGGCACTATTTTACGGCTTTGCAAAAGGTCCCAGAGGTAATTTGCAGTTACATATCCACCAGTCTACACAGACAAGGGTATCATCAATGAAAAAAAGAACAAGTCCAGCTTTTTTGGTATCATGATGTACTGACCCAAAGTTCAGTCAGTACCAGATAATACTTTCTATCTTCAATTAATTGTTTATGTAAGACATATTGATGTTAAACAAAATGATACGGTCAACTAACTCAAAAAATAAAACCACCCCAGTAAATGCATCAAGCAGATAAGCATAATCTAAATGTTCATTATAGGTTACAGCATGCACAAACCTTTTCACCAGCAGCAACAAGGAGGAGATCGCTTCCCATTCTAGGGTTCAAGAAAAACCCTCTTGCATTCATCGCCTCCTGTAGAAATTATTTTTCTTCAAATTAATATTTTTTAGTCAGAATTTCATGAATAACAAAAACAGAGGTTGCAGTCTAGTCATTGTATACCTTAAAAAATATCTACGGAATATTTTGGTCCCTTTCAGTACTAAAACAGGTTAGTTCCAGTTCAATTTTGTTATTTACATCAATTGACATATTTTCTCATTTACTTCTCCAGCTTCTTAACTGAGGCCGCTGAGAGCTTAATTGGTTGTTAATATTAACAAATGCCAAACAAAAGAAACAAAAGGAGATACCAGGAGCAGTGCGTTTCAAGGAATGCATTTGAAAAACTAATGGATGTAAAACAAGTACCAGATAACTTTGAGCAAGTTGCATCCCTCTCTCGGTATAACCAACCATGGCTCCCTCCACAAATGTCTACAGTATGATGCAACAGAACAAAATAAGTCAGACCTACAAACTAAGGTACAACCAAATCAAATGTTCTGTGAAGAGATCATAGTTGCGTTCTTCAGTGACTCAAATTCTGGCTTTACTGCATAATATTCAAATTTACACATAGTTCTACATTAGTAGATTCTGTAAGCATCCTGCAGCAAAATATATTTTGGCAAGAAGTATAAAAGCTCTCAAATCATGCAGTTTCCATGCAAAATAAACTGCATAAAGATAAGTTTCTACTAATAAACAAATGAAATAACAAGAGATGCAATGTATTATTCTTCTTATGTAAACAAGCCACTAGAACACTGCAGCAATATCTTAATGAAATGAATAAATGAATAAAACTACTACTAAACTCTAGTTAGAGTGTGCGGATTCAGGCCTTGAAAAAGCAAATACAAAAGAACTTACTAATACTAGTAATAATAGAACTCACCACGTATAGCTCAGCAGTTGGGGCCCTTGAGTTGGTGTACTCCTCAAAGACCCTAATTCCAGAGTCAATATCACCACACTGAAGATAGCACCTACAGACAGGTTATGCAATGAACAAAGTCAAGATTCATCCTGAAGGCTTGCTTTGGAAAAGTTTAAGAATCTCTTGTTTGTCTCCCTACAGTTTTCACAAGTTCCAAATCACTTTAGAAGGTCCCCTTTTTGAAAAGAATATAATTACTTTGCCACTGCTTTGACTGATCCAGAAATTTTGTTTTCAATTGTTGGATTGTTGTCTGATTTTAAAATTGAGCATAAGTTGGAGTGTATAGAAGATTGAATCAGAAGAATTAGGGTGCAACTTAGTTCGTTAGACTAAATGCAACTGATGCTTGAGCAGTGTAATTGTTGTCTAATTTTACAACTGAGCAGCTGGGTATCCCAAACAGAAGACACATAAACAGTCAGACATGGCACAAGTAGGCATCACCCAAGTTATTGATATACCATCATGCAACTCTGACTTCACTTCAATATCCAATTTGTTCTATAACCATAAGAGTATTGGCCTATATAAGGGTATGCTGTCCAATTCGACTTGAGCTCAAATTTAAGATCAAGAGCTTGTTCTATATTACCTGATAACATGCATGACAATGTAGGGGTCATAGAAATATCCACCTGCCTTAAACATGTCTAGCACCTTCTCCATAGTCTGTGGATGCAAAATAAAAGGCACATATTAAATCCTCCAAAATTCTTGTTCAAAGATTGTAATAAGATATAACAGGCTTTGCTTTAGTCCTTTCCTTCTCAACAATTTGCACATCGACAAAGATTGTAATAAAAATATAATAGGCCCAATTGTAGTTTGAAAATAACAGAATATCCAATTTAATTAAAACTTTGGAAAAGAATTGTTCCTAATAGATTAAAATTAATATACATATTACATTGATAGCTATCCACATATTTCAACATTCAACCTTACAAGCATCCTTCCATTATCAAGTACTAGTACTGCTGACCATGGACATGAATTACAGCCTAGATCTTCTAATTATTTTTGTTTAGCATAAGCATGTTTTTCGCAAATGCTCAAATGTGGAGAATGAAGAAAACTCTTCAGCTATTCTCAATATGCAAGGATTTCATTACCATGCTCTCATTTCGGAGCGGTATACTCATATAAGTTCCACGCTATTACAGAAAATTGGAAAAGGAAGCCTTTATCTATTTAATAAACCTAAAACTAGTAGGTGACATAAAAACATTATAAACAAAACTTCTCTTAACCTTGTCTTAGCAGACTTTGTATAAAAGCCCTTATCTAGTAATGAAATGTCCACCAACTTCAAAATATTATTGACCTATGAGAACAAAAGTCTATGTGAAAGGACATGCATCACTTCTTCAAAAAATACAGAACACTAAAGTACCTCTTTACTTTTCAAGTCTGCACATGCATGAAGGGCTACATGAAAAACAGTCAGTTGACGGGAGACAAATCCTCGCCTATGCACAAATTCTGCAGTAGGAATATTGTACAATTCTTCCTCTGACACATTCATCATGAAGTTCTCTCCCCCATCACTAGGCTGTTCACCTGAAGACCAGCCCTTCAATGATTGCTCTACATACTCCACAATCTTCCCATAAAATAAACAACAAATATTTAATCTAATAGCACATATGGTTGACAGTAACCAATAGAAAAGAGGAGGAATCAACATGGGAAAAAATAATAATTCATGGAATAATTGCATAAATTGTCACTATTTTGAAAATATCATGTATTCTCTATATCTTCCTATGCTAGCTTGTTTCAAACAACTGGGAGGGGTAATGTGGGCTCATTCTGAATTGAAAATATATGTGATAATGCCTCAGCTTGAAGCAAAGTTTCATGACCTTGTTTAGAAGGGATACATTTGGAATTGGAGCCTTTGGCTGGGAAATGAAAAGACTGGCCATAGTAAATACAAAAGATAAATCGACAACTCATACACAGAACAGTATAAAACTATTTAAATCAGCCAGTACCTTCATGAAAGTTTCAGCACTGACAGGGGACTTGTTCTTATAGGCAGTTATGAGCCCAGCATAGCAAAACCTGTTCAGAGCTAGACCTGCAGCTGTCATGTCACGGACAACAGCATACCTGCATACAGATGAGAACATAAATAAGATAGGTAACCATTTTGGCTACTGTAACAATGTTATCGAATTCCATTAAAAGCACATATCATAGATGAAGTTGGTCCCTTTGTCATTTCTCTTGCTGCATAATGCTCATCTCCCTTAAACTTAAAATCTAATCCAGAGGCTGCAACCAATGGTTTTTCCAATACAGCTGAGCAAACTACAGGTACTTATTTGGCATATTCATTGCACAATATGGAATTGGAAAATAGTTGCTTCTAAATATGTTGTCTCTCTTGAATGATAAATACTTCCTATAAATTAGACCATGCTCTATCATCAGGTGGTCTAGTACAAGTAGCATTTCTTTTCTTTTTCTATCTTTTTTTTCAAAATGGATGTCTTCATATCTTTGGTTGTATTTGTTTACATAGTCAATTGTGGTAAACAAAATATATACATTCATTATTAGTAGAGAGCAAACTCACACTTGATTGGTGCTGCCACTTGTTGCCAGAGCATTTAGAAGACATATGTAAGTCTCTCTTTTCGGTTTGACCCCATAGAATTTCATCTCTTGAAAAAGCTTCATTTATGATTTCACATCAGCTGAATTATGATAACAATAATAACATCCAAAAAACCAACCAAATTTTCTCACAGGTTAAATTGAAAACATTGTAGTCTTTAATACTAGCCTGATTGGTTTCACAAAAATATTAAAGATTTCTTCCAGTTGTTATGCATTAAATCATTTCCGACAGAGACAATTTCAATTCATCATTTGAGAAGAAAAACTACACAACATAAATTTCAGTAGCCCCTAGCCAGGGTTTTTGCCCAAAAAAACCTCTTGAGTGCCATAAGAAAAATAGTTAAATATATCGTGAAAACAACAGTAACCTTCAAAGAAGCATTTGAATCCCTGCTCTTCCCACAAGCTGAGATCAAAAAGTTGTAGAGATTCACCTGAAAGTATAAGACAAAATGCACTTCACTATACATCTTCACATTTTTCTTTAATCATTGTTACACAGAACCAAAGAGAGAGAGAGAACCGAAATATCTCTCCCCACATAAACCCTAAAGGGCCTAAACCTCCTCAACCCACCAGATTCTCACATACCCTCTACATATGTACACTACAGTACAGTACAATCCACTCAGCACCAACCGTCGTTGCCGGTTTCGATTCACACTCTAAGCAAGGAGGCTCAGCCACGTTGGCCACTAGAGAGAGAAAGTGAAATTAGATGGAGAAGAGAAGAGAGACAAAAGAGAAAGAGAGAAATTGAATTTCATTCCAATCTAATCTTCTTACAAGAGATTACATGTGTATATATAGAGACAGAATAGAGATGAGTTAAGAGTGAGCTGTCCTGTTTTGACTAGTCTCACTGAAACGCAACCGAAACAATTCCTAACTGAATTTCTGTTTTGTAACGAACTATACAGATGTCATATTGACTGAGTTGGTTTTGTTTTGACTATCCTAATACGCCCCCTCAAGCCAATGGCAGTGGAACGACATTGAGCTTGCCTTTCAAAAAACAGAATCGTGGAGCTGGTAAAGGTTTAGTCATAACATCACCAATCTGATCTTTTGAACAAAGAAAGCGCACAATTAACTGCTTGTCTACCACTTTTTCTCTAACAAAGTGGTAGTCGATCTCGATGTGCTTCGTTCTTGCATGAAACATCGAATTGGAGGCAAGAAAAGTTGCGCCTATGTTGTCACACCACAACACAGGTGGTCCAGCAGTGTGTATACCCAGTTCATGCAACAGAAATTGTAACCAAAGGATTTCACAGCAGGTTTGAGCAAGACTTCTATATTCAGCCTCAGTGATGGATCGAGAAACAGTTGGTTGTTTCTTGGCTGACCAGGAAACCAGGTTATTGCCGAGATACACACAAAATCCAGTTGTTGAGCGCCTGTCATCGATGTTGCCTGCCCAGTCAGCATCAGAAAAGGCCTGAATTGTGCTAGAAGAATGTTTTGAAAGAAAAAGGCCATGATTCAGAGTGCCACCCAGGTATCTGAGGATTCTTTTGACAGCTCCCCATTGGTTAATTGTGGGCTGATGCATGAATTGGGAACATTTGTTAACAACAAATGTAATGTCTGGTCGTGTAAGTGTTGCATATTGCAATGCTCCCAAGGTGCTTCTATAAAGAAAGGGGTCCTCAAAGGGATTGCTATCACCTCTGAACAGTTGGGTACCAGAACTCATGGGTGTGTCACAAGGCTTTGCAGTAGTCATGTTGACCTTGTGAAGAAGATCAAGTATGTATTTGGTTTGAGTTAGATGCAACCCTCTGGCTGATTGGTGAGCTTCTATCCCTAGAAAGTAATGAAGTTCACCAAGGTCCTTGAGTGCAAATTTAGATTGCAATTGAGAAATGCACTGACTCAGATGCACATGACTGCTGCTGGTGACTATAATGTCATCTACATATACTAATAGCATAGTAGTATGTCCATTATGGTGAGTAACAAAGAGGGAGGGATCATAGGAGGAAGGTTTGAACCCAGATGCAATCAAAGATGAACTCAATTTCTCAAACCAAGCCCTTGGAGCCTGTTTGAGTCCATATAATGACTTGTTGAGAAGACACACATGGTCAGGATTTGCTTTGTCTTGAAAGCCTGGAGGTTGTTGCATATAAACCCTTTCTTTAAGATCACCATGGAGGAAGGCGTTTTGCACATCCAGTTGCCTCATTGACCAGTTATTTGACAAGGCCAGAGATAGTACAACTCTGACTGTGGTTGGCCGTACTACTGGACTATATGTGTCCAGATAGTCAATTCCTTCCTCTTGGTTATAGCCTTTAGCTACAAGACTTGCTTTGAAACGCTCAACAGTACCATCAGACCTTCTTTTGATCTTGTAAATCCATTTGCAACCTATTACTTTCTGATCAGAAGGTGCTGGTACAAGAGACCAAGTCTGGTTCCTTGCCAAGGCATCCATTTCATTTGCCATTGCAGATCTCTAGTCAGGTGAGATGTTTGCTTGAGTGAAATTTTGTGGTTTAGTGTCCAGTGTAGACAAATAAGAGACATAGTCAGTGAGAACTTTTGGTTTTCTGGTGTTATCTCTTGTTCTGGTGATGATGTTGTGCTTCTTTGCTGGTGAAACTGTAGGATGCAAGGGAGATGGTGTTGATGCTAGAGACATTGGTTCAGTGGTTGACTGAGTAGGTGAGGTAGGTAGAGTGTTTGGAGCAGGGCCAAGAATGGAGGAATGAGGTGAGTCATCATGACCTTGTACAGGTGCTTGATCAGATGCAGTGGATATACCAGCTGCATTGATTGCACACTCTGCATTTGGTGTTGATGAAGGAGGAGAAGCTAAGACAAGAAGAAATGTTGTCAGATCTTTTTGACTAGTTTGAGAGGAAGTAGATGAAGAGACATGATCTTTGAAGGGAAAACTTGTTTCATCAAAAAGAACATCTCTAGAGATAATTATTTTGTTGTTCTGAAGATATAAACATCTGTATCCTTTTTTATTGATGGAATAGCCAATGAAGACACAAGGTGTTGACCTTAATTGAAGTTTGTTTTGGTTGTAAGGTCTGATATTGGGAAAGCATTTACAACCAATTATTTTGAGAAAATTGTAGTTTGGAACTTTGTTATAAAGAGAGATATAAGGTGTTGAATTATCAGAGGGGAGTCTGTTGATCAGAAAAACAATACTGGAAAAGATTTCATCCCAGTAGAGAGAAGGGATGGAAGCAAGGGACATGACAGCTAGTGAAAGTTCTATTAT
>CAXKVX010002980.1:0-30891 GCA_964058865.1 Eleocharis quinqueflora | reverse complement strand
GAAATACTTGTTGAGTCCAAAAAGTCTTCACCGGTGTGTGTAAGCGAGACCGAGTTCGACACCCCGTGTTAGGGTTGGTGCTCCACCAGTGTGTGTAAGAGAGCTCCAATTCCGAAGTTGTAAATTCACTTGTGTTGTCTAGTGAATCGGCTCGACCTTGTTACCGTGTCGGGGGGTCGGGAGTCCCGGAGACTAGGATCGTCAATATCCGAACTCCGTTAAAATCCTCGTGTCTCTTGAATTGCTTTGTTTGCATTTTCTAAACTCTTCTCTTTAATTTCATTATTAATTTTGTTTAGAAATTGCTTGTGCTTGAATTGTTAAAACTTCATTGCAATTGCCAATTAGACCTCGGTATTTCTAGAATTGCTTAAAATTAAGCCCCCCCGGTTCCAACAGTATGGTAGTCTTTGATCTTTCTAAATTTCATGATGACATTAGTGATGATGAGTCTTGTGACTTGGATGAAAGACAAGAATCTTTCAATGTGACCAAACTTAGGGAAATACTTGTTGAGTCCAAAAAGTCTTTAGAAATTAAAGATGTTATGATCAATGATCTAAAATCGAAACTTGAATTGCTACAAAATAGGATAAATGACATTTGGACCAAAGTCAATTTTGAAAAAGAAAAATAATTGAAGGAAGCACATTCTTGGGCTGGAAGATTTGTTAAGTTTGCTAAGTCTTCAAACAATGAAATCAAAATTGCTATGACAAAATGTATATTGGTCAAGGTCCACATGATAATATCGGTTTTTTTTTTGTGAAAAAACAACCCCCTAAAATTGAAAAGCAAACTCATTTGAAAAACAAACCTACCGAAGCAAAGAATCATGCATATACGTATGATAAGAGATACAACAAAAAGTCCAAGTTTACCAAGCCTAATTCTAGTATGGTTATACACAAACCTAGAGTTAGAAACAATTTTAGAACTACCAGCCAACAAAGAGCACAACCACCAAAACTCTATGTTAAGGATAGGTATGGTAGATTTCAAGAGGTCCACAACAAGAAACTTAGAAACAATTTTGAAAGAAAAAGGTTTACAATTGTTTTTCAACCAAGACCTAACCCAAGAAATGCTATACACAATTGCAAGAATTTTAGTAGCAATTTCCAAAAGAGAAAGCCTTACATGACTAATCAACCAATACTTCATCCAAAGAACATTAATAACTTTCATGATAAGTATAGGTTGGTAAAGAGTTATTGGACAACAATTAATAACAACATCAATGATCATAGCAATCTTAATCCTAGAGCACCACTTTGCTCATTTTGTTTGAGAGTTGGACATCGTGAAAACTTTTGTAGATTGAGAAAGGGTAAGTTTGTGGAACCACTTGCACTTTCTAGCACAAGTGGTACGAAATCCATTGTCTAGATGGTCACTAGACTTCTCCTAATTTGCTCATCATTTGTATATTAGTTTGAGGGGGAGTCATGTAGCAAAACATATATTTCAATGTATAATATTGATTGAATTATATGTTTCTCTGAACTTTAATTGAGTTTTATCGAAGTCACAGTCTTATCTGAATATTTGCATGAGCTAGAACATTATTTGACAATTGAACTAAGCCTTACAAATGTTAAAGAACAAATTTGAAGCATAGCAACTATTTAAAACTTGATAAATCACAAAAATTGTTCAAAGTGTTATGGGAGACGTTACAACGAGTGGATAACTCGTTATAATGTCAGGGAATCCATTATAATGGGTTACGAAATTAAAAAACTAGCCGCTAAAGCATTTCAAACTGGCCGTTGCAGTATTAATAACCCAAGTATTACTGGCACTCATTATAACGAGTTTACAAGCATTATAACGGGTCATGAACACGTTATAACGAGTCTCTACAATGATCAAATTCTGAAAGCTATATAAACACCTCCCCTCTTGAATAGAATTCCCAGTCAACTAAAGCCTACAAATACATCTTCCTTCAAACCTCAAGCCTTACTCAAAAAGAAATTTTCAATGGCTTCACCAAACTCAACCAAAACCAATGAAGCTTCAGCCAAAAAGGAAGCAGAGACCATTTCAATTGTAAACAAGCATAATGAGGGAGAAAATTCAAAAATCAACCCTGACCATTTACCACAAATCAAGGAGGATCTTCGTCATCTCTCTCAACAACTTCATCATATGTTCGTGATAGCAATGCTTGATGACAATGGTGATGTTAATCTCACGATTGCTACTCCTTGATTTCTCAACCAGCCAAGAAGAATAAAAATGAAGAAAATAAGAAGGAAGACAAGAATTAAGGACTTGGATAAATTTTCTAGCTATGCTTCATAGAATCATGTTTTAGGGTTAACTAGCTCATGTCATTTCATTTTCTTTGTCTTGTATGCATTTCTATCAATGTAATCATGATTTCCATTTTCAATTAATATTATGAAAATTCTATGTTTGGATTATTTGTCTTTGTTGCTCTCATTATTCTATATCATGTGTTCTTCTCTTTTCCCCTATGCTTAATTGGTAAATCATGTGAATTGTGCTACACTTGCAAATATTATTTCATAAAGAGGGAGCAAATTGCTTGACTTGTATAATTGAATATGTGCTAAATTTCAGGGGAAGTAATATATGTTTGAGTCTTTTGCCTTAATTTGCAAAAATGCCTTAATTTGCAAAAAGGGAGAGAAATGAAAGATGTGCATCATTTGATATGCACATCTCAATTGGTTTTGCAAATTTCCAAAAGGGGGAGTTTGTTAGAATTAATTTGATATTAATTCATCAACTCATCTCTTGTTTGACAATTTGCAAAACACATAAAGTACTAACCTTACACAATTGAGTTTTGGTGAGATGCAGGTTAAAACATGTACAACCCAATGTCAAACATGCTCTGGACAAGTCAAGACATGGTCTAAGCATCAAGGAAAGGCTTCAAGGCACAAGACTGAGCCATTCGTTACCATAACGCTTGCTCAGGTGTTATAATGAGTCAGCAACTCATTATAACGGATCATCAAGGGGTCACAACGTCTTAGGAGGAGAGAGAAGGCAAGACTACTGGAAAAGTCCGAGGCAAGCGTTACTGTAACGCTCCAACAAGGCGTCACAATGCCTGACCATCCGTTATAACACCATACCCATACGTTATAACGTGTTAGGAGTCCTGTGGCCTAGTTGTCAGCTATAGAAGGACGTGCAGGGAAAGTGTCCCAGGCGTTATAATGCCATCTCGAGGCATTATGGATCATGTTGTAATGCTAGAGGCTATTCTTCACTGATCAAGACAGCAAGAAGTGCTCAGTCTATATAAAGGTGTCAGAATCGACCCAAAAGGTCATCCAAACATTCAGAAAAAGCTTCCAATCTTCAATTGAGCACTATAGAGAGCATCTTTCAAGTCTCCTCAAGCTACCTAAACTTGAGAGTACTTAGTCTAGCTCCCATATTGTCTAATTGTATATCCTAGATCAAACCTTGCTATTCTTTAGTCTTTTGGTGCACCATCTTGTGTTGTCGAGTGGTGCATCATTGTCCTTAATTGTTTAGTCAATTGGACCTTAGTTCGGTGTAGAGTGGTGTTGCCTCTTGCATCATGTTAGGAGAAGAAGATTAGCTATCTTGTGTTGGAAAGAAGCTAAAAATCGTCTCCGCTCCTTTGTAAAAATATTTGATTATAGTGTAACGGCCCAGAAGACATTTTATTCCGGGAGGCCCTTGGACGTAGGCGGAACCACGTTACATACCGTGTCACTTTGTGCTTGATTGCTCTCTCTTCACTCTCTCTCTCTCTTTAAGCTTTTTTATCTCTATTTTGTGATTTGCTCTTAGACTTGCTTGCTAAATTGAATTGGCTAGGTGATTAATGTCTTGAAAATCTGAATTGAATTGTAAACGTTTCCGCACTATTTCTTGACCTTTTGAATTGCGCATTATTAGTGAATTGGAGGCTATAGGATGCTCAAGCACAAGAAAGGACAAGAAATATGAATTGAATTGCAAATGCTTCCCCTAAATTCTAACATGATGCTCAAGCACAAGAAATGACAACTCAACTATAGGATAAGACTACAAGTGTTCAAGAATTGGAGGCCCCTAGACGAGCTAATACGATAGTATTTTACCTTTCCAAATATCATGATGAGTCTAATGATAATGAGTGTTGTGATTTGGATAAAGATCAATAGTCATTTAATGTGACTAATCTTAAGGAATTGCTTGATGAGTCCAAAAAATCTATTGTTGTTAAAGATGCTGTGATCAATGATCTTAAATCTAAGATTGAATTGCTACAAGTTAGGCTTAATGACCTTGAGAATAAAATCAATTTAGAAAATGAAAATGAATTAAAAGAAGCACATCCTTAGGCTTCCAAAGTTATTAAGTTTGTTAAATCTTCGAACCATGATATTAAAATTGACTATGATAAGATGTATTTTGGTCAAGGTACAAATGATAAGACCGATCTTGGATTTATAAATGAACAACCTTCTAAAATTAAAAAATAATCTAAGTCAAATGACAAACCTATTCGAGTCAAGAATCATGCTTATATGTATAACAAAAGAAACAATAACAAAACCAAGTTCACCGAACCTAATTCTAGAAAGATAGTAAACAAACCTAGAGTTAGAAATGATTATGGGATTACCAACCAACATAGAGCCCAACCACCAAAACTCTATGTTAATGATAAGTATGGTAGATTCCATGATCTACATAAGAACAAGAAACTTGGTAATAATTTTCAAAGAAAAATGTATAATGGTGTTTTTCAACCAAGACATAATCCTAGAAATGTGATAACTGATCATAAGAATTTAAGTAGCAATTTAAAAAAAAAGATATAATAGTGTCAACCAATCAACACCTCATCCAAGAAACATAAGAAATTTTCATCACAAATATAGATTAGTGATGAGCTATTGGAGACCAATTAACAATAATAACCATGATCATAGCAATATTAACTCCATGACATCCTTTTGTTCGTTTTGTTTGAAATTTGGACATCAAGAACGTTTTTGTCGTTTTAGAAAAGGAAAGTTTTTGGAACCACTTGCTCTTCCAAGCACAAGTGATACCAAATCGATTGTCTAGAGAGTCACTAGACTCCCCCAATTTGTTTTTCATTTTGTTTATTGTGTTGAGGGGGAGTCATGTAGCAAAATGTATGATTCAATACCTTTTTGATTGAATTATATGTTTTGTGAACTTTAATTAATCTTTTTATTCAAATGATAACTCATTTTGAGCATTTGCATGAGTATAAACGTCATATGACAGCTGAACTGAGCCCTATAAATGTCAAAGACCAAATTTGGAGCATAGCAACAAATTAAAACACAATTAAATGCAAAATTAAGTGCTTGCATTATGAGACCCGTTACAACGGGCCAGGGAGGACTAGCCATTGGAGTTTTAAATGATGGTGGCATTACAACTGAGAGGATGGAGAAGTAGTATAACGGCAGGGAACCCGTTATAACGCGTTGGTAAGCCGTTGCAATGGGTGTTGCTACTTATATTTGTGGACAAGAAATATCCATAATCATTGATATCTTTTGTGAAGTTTTTGGTATTTCAAATGTCGGAGAAGAGGTGTATCCATTCAGAATTTGGCCAACTGATGCAAATCAATTTGACTACAAGACTTGGTTTGGGGCACATAATGCACAACAAAAACTTATCGTTACCCATATTTTGACCATTTATCGATTGGAGTTCCTTTTCATTAACAACATCATGACTCCTAAAAGCAAAATTAAAATCAATTTGGAGATGAACGCAATGTACTTGCTTAGACATTTGGTATGTTATGATAAGGTTGTTCAAATTTCATACATTATCTTGAATAATATGAGATATGCCTTGACCAATGCCATTAAGTCCTTACCCTATCATCATCTCTTAACCAAATCATGATCCATGTTGGATTAAGAATTCCTAGGAATAATCAGTCGACTTTTAAACCCGACAACCTTGTTGATATACTTGATTCAATTGGATGGGTCAAGAGGGGTATTTTTGGGAACCAAGTAAGAAATATAAGGTGAATAAATGGATTTTAGCATCTAATATGGCATCATATCAATGGGATAACCCGGATTAGTGCCTTGATGCCTCAATGGATAACCAAGTGCCCGAAAAGAGAAGAAGAGGAGAAGCAAGTGCATTCAATCCTTCACCTAGTCCTCTAAGACCGAAACCAATGGAGAATGTGTTCTACGAACCTCAACCTCAACCTCAAGCACAATTGAAACAACAAGACAACATCTTTCCAAGACCTCCTCAACCTACAATATTCACTTTGGAAAGTGTGCAACAACTCTCAAACTAGTTACATGATCTTACGTTGCACAAGATAGAGTATATAGAGGAGTAGATTAAAGGTTGGATGAAACAGATACTTTCCAAGAGCAATATCGAACATCTTGGATTAGCGATATGGATTTCGGGGTCCCTTGCATGAGGAAGACAACGTGTAAACTATGAGAGAGAGAGCACAACTTCTTGTAGTAATTAGAATTTCTTAAGTTGTAATTTGTTATGCTCCGTTGAAAACTTGTTTTATGCTATGTACTCATGATGTTATGTATGTCTGCTTTTTAGAATATTATTATATTTGTGTGCATCTTTTTATGAGTTATCTCTTGCATATATCTTGATATGTCTCTTGATTATTGCTCCTTTATTCTTGAAATTGAAAACCCTAATTGAAAATGATGACTTATGCTTTATTTGTAAATCTTATATCATTAAGGGGGAGCAAATTTTGAATTTGACTTGCTTATAAACATGTGCTAAATTCAAGGGGAGCTTTTATAATTGAGTCTTTTGCCATACTTTGCAAAAAGGGGAGAAATATAATGATCTGCATCATATGATATGCACATCACATATGGTTTTTGAAGTTGTCAAAAAAAGGAGTTTGTTGGATTAAACACATCTCTTCTTTGACAATTTGCAAAAAAAAATCAGTACTAACCTTACACAATTGAGTTTTGTTGAGATGCAGGTTAACACATGTACACAATTGTGATGCAATGGCTCAAATATACTTATACAAGTCAAGACATACTCAAAGACATCAAGAGCAAGCACATGGTAACGCATGCCCAAACCGTTACAACGGGTGTCCAATCCGTCATAACGGGTGCCAACTTGTCACAATGGGTTAAGAGGAGAAGAGCTGTGCAGAGAAGGAATTTCTGTAACGCATCCCAAAGGCGTCAAAATGCATTCCCAACTCATCATACGGGTTCCAAATCCTTCGCAACGGGTTCCTGCTCAAGGTGGCCCAAAAGTCAGTGGAAGAAGCATAGAAGGCCATTTTGGAAAGGTATCAATCCGTTATAACATGTTTTGTAATGCGTCACAGTGTTCTGTAACGCATGAAGCGATTTTAGATACTCCAAGACTCCAAGATGTGCTCATCCTATATACACATTGGGGATACGAACCTGGAAGATATCTGAACCCCCCCCCCCCCCCCAAGATATCAAGCATTCAATTGAGCACTAAAAATATAATTAGAGCCTTCCCCTACAACTGCCTAACTTGAGAGATTTAGGATAACTACTATTGTCTAATTGTCAATACGAGAACATTTCTTTTCTTGTTAGTTTCTAGCCTTTGGTGCAATATATTTGTGTTTTCAAGTAGTGCATCATTGTCCTTGATTGTGTAGTCAATCAGACATTTTACCTTGTAGAGTGGTGAAACCCCTTGCATAGGTTTAGGAACCTAAGATTGGTTTGCTCATTGAGAAGAAACACAAGATAGGTTCCGCAATTGTAAAGAACACTTATTGTTTAGTGGAATTGGTTCCGAAAGGAAGTTTTGGTTCGAGGAGTCCTGTGGATGTAGACCTAGTTTGTTTGTAGGCTGAACCACGTTATATCGCGTGTTCTTGTGCTCTCTTGATTGCTCTTGCTCTTTACTCTCTCTACTATTCTTGCAATTTGTTATTTTGATTTGCTCAATTGCTATTAGTACTTGCTTGCTGAAACTTTTAGCTAGGTGATTAAGGTCTAAAATCTTGAATTGTAATTGTTGTAAACGCACTAGCACTTGACCTTAGTCTTCCCCCCAATCTATTCTAACATATATGTGTACAATTAAGCATTGCAAAGGCCTCACATAACATGTACAAGTCAAAAGGAGCATGTTGGCATGAAGTGCAAGCAAAAAAGAGCCTCACAGAGGCTTGCGTTACAGTAACGCATGAAAACTCGTCACAACAGGTCTAGAAGGCATTATAACGGGTCCCAAGGAGAGGAGTTCAAAAGTTAGTGCATAAGGAGGTTTTGGTAGAGGCTTGTGTTACAGTAACGCAAGCAAACCCGTCATAACTGGTTCCTCACCCGTCACAACAAATTAGTGAAGAAAAGGGCATTTCTGGAAGTCAGTCACGCAAGGAGAGGAGTTCAAAAAAGAGCCTAGAAGTCAGTCAGACACGCAGACAAGGGCATTTCTGGAAAAGTGTAGATCCATCACAACAGGTTCCATAACAGGTTGGCATTTTCTGTAACGAAAGCAGTCCTAATCAAGATTCCAAGAGTCCAAAAAGTGTTATGGCTATATAAACTTGGTACCTACGTTTCAGCAGAACAATAAAGCAATCTTCCAAGTTTACAATCACTCAAAGAGCACCAACAAGAGCACTAAAGCATTCTCCTTACAACGTCCAACCCTGAGAAGGTGTTAGGATATCTATTCTCTAGTTGTCGATTTGAGATAACTTTTAGTTGTTTTGTTTGCCGATCTACATTGTTTTGCCAAGTAGATCATCCTTGTCTTGGGTTGTGTTGTCAACCAAGATTGTTACCATGTAGAGCGGTGTTGCCTCTGGCAAGGGTTTGGAGTATTTTTGATAGACTCACTTTTTGTAAAACACTTGTGATCTAGTGTATTCGGTCTCGTAAGGTTTTTGAATCCGGGGTCCCGTGGTTGTAGGCTTGTTTGATTATGATTAGCCGAACCATGTCACATCGCGTGTTCTCTTGCTCTCTTGCTCTTATTCTCTTTACTCTTACTTGAATTGTTTTAATTGCATCATTACTTATTTGCTTGACTTAGCTAGGTGATTGATATCCTAAATTAATACTTGAAATTGATAAACGCTTCTGCAATCATTTTAGGCCTTTACCCCCTTAATAACAATTATAACTGAAGCAATTACAAAAACATGTCAAACATGAAATATGAATGACACGAAACATAATCTATGTGATAATTCATTTTGGATCTGTTTAGTGTCATACATCTCCATATTTATGAACCTTTATAATTAGATCGATAACTCCTAATCGAGTTTCTTGTAGAACTTGGTCAATATCTAACTCACATGCTGATCTTATAATAGTCAATTAGTGCTCATTTCTAATTACCAAGATCAGAGACATATAGAATAATCATATTTATTTTATTTATGGAATTCTACAATTCAAGTCATGAACTCAAACGATCCGAAAAATATAATAACTCAAAGAACAAAATAATGAAAGCATCAGCTTATAAACTAAAATATCAAACATGTGATCTGAATATTGGACATCAATACTAAAAATAATAGAATAGTTTAGAAAATAATTGGCCCTTTTCTAATAGTGACAACATCATCTTTTCGAAAAAATTTGTCTCGCGGATCTAGAGCTTGTAAATTACAACATCAAAGGTGAGACACATTCGAGTAAGTTGAGGAGAAGATAAAAGAAGGTGAAGTGAAGAAAAGACGGAGGAGAGTAGGTCGACAAGAGTCGAATAAGAGGTGGAAGAGAGTCAAAGAAGAAGAGGTAAAGAAGAATAGGTGGACGAAACTCACAAGAGGTTGAGGGAAAGAGGTGGTGGAGAGAGTTGGTCTTTTATGAAAAGAGAGGCGAATTTGTTTTAATTCAAAATTTCAGTGTCGATTTTGTAAGAAAAATCGAAACTAAAACTCGTCGAAATTAAAAAAATCTAAACATTAAAACTTCATAATCTTCGAACAGTTTTTTTTAAGATCTCAAATTTGTCATTATCAGCTAATTTATTTGGCATGCACCATTATATCATTGCTCTATATTATCCGATTTCTCAACAAAGTTGATGCGTGGGGTATATTTTATATATAAAATAAAATTGCTTATGAAAAATGTTATGAAATTTATTTAAATGGAGAAGAATAAATTTGCACTGTCATTATACTTATTTGATTTTTTTTTAAACAAGCAGAGAGCGTCTATCACTTCCATTTTCATAGAAAAAGAAGTACAAAAACTTGAACAACACAAACATCTTCTCATGCATACTATCTAAATCCCTACTCTATTTTATATCTATAGAGTGTAATTCTAAAACTCAAACACATTTGCAAAATATTACTCCCCTAATAACACAACAATCTCTAAATAAATCTAATCACAGTTATCAAATTCGGATTATCCTCCTGGTTCCTAAACATCATCTTCACACACTTCAGAAAATCCATCTAGATGATAGACATTTGAGTGTCGACAATCCCCACAGTCACCAGCAAAGTGTCTTGTGCTTCGAACAATCGCCGTCTCTGCTGCTTAGCTAGCATTCGCACCCGATCTTAAGTATAATTTGTCTCAAGAACGCTCAGTTATATCTGTGCCTCACGATCCCCAAATCAACTCTTGATCGGAGCTCCAAAGAAACGGTAAGGTAATAAATAACATATTACCTTACCGGTACCAAGAGATAGAGGGTACCGGTGCTGGTACAAGTTAACTGTTGAGGGCAGTTTGGTCCGTTTTTGATGACTCGTGTGTAACTTCTTTTTTATCAATGAAAAAGGAGTGGTGAGCAGCAGCTCACTTATTTAAAAAAAAAATAACATATTACGTTTAAATGAAAAATATAATTTATAGAAGTAAACTTAAATTATTTTTCAGCGGGAAGTTCGTAAGTTCAAATGTTTTATTGAGATGATAACAGTTTTCCCTTTATTAATTGAGGACCTAGAAGTTACAAATGTCTTAACCATACTCAAACAAATACAACAGCAAATTAAACTATTTATTCAGTAGCATTTTTTCTAAGTCTGACCAAGCTATGCTTGCTTGCTTGCATTAAGCCATTAACCGACCAAAATCTCCACCTATATACATTAATGTCAACATGCTCTCTTAATACGAGACGAAGAAAACAAGGTCAGATGGTACACTATGACAGGAATGAAGAAATATATTTGTGCAACTCGGGGCTCGAGAAATTTCATGTTAGAAGGTACCATTGGCGGTCAAATATTGGACATATTAATTAAAGGCAAGTTACATACAGGCTATTTTCATAAGAAATATTTTCAGAAACCAACGTTATATATCTGTCATTGGAGCTGTGTCTATGATACAGATGAATGAATGTTATATATATATGTATATGTATATATATATAAATATGTGGGCTCTCTCTCAAACAAAATTAATAAATAAATAAAAAATAAATAAATAAAAAATAAAAAGAATGTTATCTGTTGGAAATTTGTCTCTCCATACCTCTACCTTCCTCAATAAGTATTTAATATGTTGTATGAAATATTTCATTGAAAATGCCAATTAAATAAAATTATGTAATGTGATGGATATAACATATTATGTAATTTATAATATTGGCTATATTATGCTATCAATCAAAATTAAATTAATTGCACTATTATTAACAAAATTATTAATTAATGCCAATCAAAGATTGTGATGGATTTGTATTTTAAATATTTTTCCATAGCAAACTCACTTTTCTAGTTATCGTTTATTTTTTGGACAGTAGATAGGCATTTCATATTTTTATATTTATCCAATAAGCTCATATGTTTTTCTTATATGTACCTTACATTGTTACAATCTTTTTTTTATACTCATTGATCAAGTAACACTACAGTACATGGAAATTTCACTAAAAAAATTCCACTCATAGTAGCGTAGTTACAGACTTTAACCCAGTAAAGCTTGTGTGTCGTGTTTTGTCGTTTCCAAAAGACGTTCATAATGACGAACTAGAGAAACAAGTCAAAAGTTACATCAACTTGAAGATCGAACGTTATTTTGTGCTTGTTTTTTTTTGTCAAACTAATATTTAAAATGATTAAAGTTTGTCAAAAAAATTGCTATTTGTCCGTTTGAACAGCCATGAAAAGTGTGTGGGTGCTTGAAAAAAAGTTCTTGGAAGATAAGCCTACGGTTATTTAAAATAACTGTTGGTGTAGGTGGAGCTACGTCAACGATTATTTTAAAAACAGTTGCTCTAGAGTTTCAAAAAAAACCTGAGAAGAAAAGGCAACGGTTATTTAAAATAGCTGTTGCTTTATTCTCATAGAATTTTTTTACTTCTGCCAACAATATTTTTCTTCAGTAATTATTGTTTTATGAAATTACTAAATCTTCTTTTTCTTATAGTGTGCTCTCCCTTTTTTATCAAGCTTTTTAACTTAAAAGGTCAACAAAAAACTTGCTCTAGTTTGAACCTGCAATATTTTATACCAGCTGATTTTCAAAATCCACTTTGGTTTGGCTTTCTAAGCGTGTTTTATACTTGATAGTAAATATGGTTCATGTACATTGTGCCTGTTAATTTTATATTTGTAATTAAGCATGTCTACCTAATGTTAGGGGTACTTATCAAATTATAAAGATTTATCAGTACTCCACAGTGTAAATCAAGATTTGAACCGAATATATAAAAGAAAAAATGTACAAGCTGAGCTATAGAGATATATCCACTTGTAATAAATTGGTTTCATGGTAGTTACTTCTGGTTCTGAGCATCAACTGTTAACTGTTGCTGTGGCCCCTCTCATGTGCTCCATAATATAGTATATTTTGTACTTGCAATAAAGAAAATCTTCAACGGTTGCTTAAATACTTAAAAGAAAGAAATTAAAAGAGTCATGTGAGGACTCATATAATTGTGTTCATTTATTGTTTTGTTTAATTAACAAATAAATATTTTTATTTAACTCATACATTATTTCATGTAATAATTATAATTAATAGAATGATAAACTTCTTATGATTTACAAATGTGTTTTGACAATTATAATACAGTTATTAAATAAACTAGCTAATTTATCTGTTAAATAAAATTAGTTATTTGTTAAACAGAATACGAGTGGACACTGGCTGGATACAAATTTGGGGAACTACTATTTTAATTATTTATCAAAGAAAAACTAATGTAGAAGTCACACATCTTCTGTTGGTTTTCTGTTTGGATTCGTTGGTTAAGTGCTATTTAATTAATACATAATGAATCTAACTATAGGTTCGTATATTGTTTATTTGTTTTAAATACTTTGCTTCAGAAAGATATAACATGTCTGCAAGAATAATTATTGTACCAGAAATAAACTATCATGCAAATGGCAGTTTTTCTGTCAGAATATAATTCAAATGGCAATTTTTAATATTCAAGTGGCACAAGGGACGGTTAATCAAATTTAAAATGAAATCAAAACTAACAAAGATATCAGTGGAATCATGTGTTTTTTTTTTTTTTTTTGTTGTTGTTGAGAAAGAGTGCAATCATGTGTTGTTGCAACTGCCAAGGGACCGCCCCATGGCATCCCGTATAATATTATGTTGAACCATATACATGCACATGCTTGCACATGATCAATCTCTGTTATAGTCTGATTAATGGAGGCAATGAGTCTCATAAGAAGATTTGAGCATCACCTTTTCTATTAGACTATAAGCATCCATCCTTCTTTCTAGTTAGTCTTTGGCGTTTCTAGCTTATATATTATTATAAACTCATAACTATATGATTAGATTCTTGGAGTCATGCATGGGAGGGTGCTTCCAAATATATAATAATAGCAGCGTTAATAGCATTGGCGCAACGGTAAAGTTGTCGACTTGTAATCGGAGATCACGAGTTCGGTGAAAATAATCTCTTGAAGAAATGCAAGCAAATGTTACGTACAAAAAAATTCTCAAAATAGTCTGATCCTTTTCGAATCTCACGCAAGCGAAAGTTACGTGCACCGACTAGCCCTTTTAGATGTTAATTATTAATATGTCATCGAGCTTTCTTGGCCTCTACTTAAATACAAGTTTAGTTATTTTTCTGTCAGAATAAATAAATGTTTTGGCTGCTAGTGCCATGACCATGATGCCTCAGTACTCAGTAGCATCTCGAGGTTTAGTTGATGGTAAATAATACTAATAAGCTCTTAGCTAGGCTTTGTTAGGTCACTGAATATATACATGTTTGTGTACTTAATTCCATATAAATAAAATTTGTGTACTTATTTAAAATAAAGAGATCTAAACTTCTACATCAAATTAAAATTTTGACCAAGTTTTCTTTTTATACATGTATGGTACTTTCGAGTTCTGATGAAAAAAAAGGCCACAGTAATAAGTTCACAGCAAAACTAGACTTGCTAAGGGGCCCATACCAATTGGGCTTGTATTTTGGTGGCCCACTTGTGTCTTGTCAATTATGTCTATGAGACCAATCTCTTCATTGATGGTAAGAACATAGGCATATGAGAGAACCGCACCCCACACACTGACACACATCATAAATTTATCATCAAGTGGACCTTATAAACAAGAAATTAAATATTACATAAATAAATGAAAGAATCCTAGAAAACCCATGCATATAATAAGATGGAACCTACTTCACCGGAAAAAACTTCCAACTGCCAATACCTACCATTATATATATATATATATATATATATATATATATTTATATTTATATAATTATGTATCTCTTCCATTAATTGTTTTGTATCTACTTGTTATTTTTGTAGTTGCCCATCTGAGATTTAATGTATTTCCAGATAGACCGACATCTTGTAGTACCTCTTGTAACGTGCCAACGTGGTTTGTTAGAAGATCTTTGACAGGAATTAGGTGGTCGACAACTAAATTAATACTGACTATGGTCTTTGATCGGCTATATGTTTGCGTTTATTTATTAAAGCTAGGTCTTGGGCTCACCTCTCATTGGTTTTAACTTCTAAAAATGGCCTCATGCAACTACTGTTACTTTCTTTTTTTTTTAAATTAATTTGATTCACTAAATCCTATCACTTAACGGAGTTTAAAACAAAAGAGGTTAAGAAAAATGAAATGCAGAAAACAACAAAACCAAAATGACATGGGGAACAGTGGCGGAGTCACTCATGAGCAAATCCGGACAAGTGTCGGGCTTGATTTTAAAAAAAACGCAAAATTTAGTGTATTTTTTGTTATTTTTATAGCGAATACTGAGTTTTTAATGATATTTTAGTGTGTCTAGTGGATTTGTGTTCGTACTTAATCTCAACCTCAGTGTCGGAACTTAGTAGTGTCCGAGCTTAAAAAACCTCTGATCCTGATGGGGAACATGGGGGAATGGAGGGAAAATCTCTGTCTAATTTATTGTCAAAGCAAAAATTCCAATGTCTGCTTTATTATTACATAAATATAATTGTGGAATATATTGACGCGCTTCATTCATTAATTTGCTATATAGCATCATGACTACCACCATTGAATGATTGAATCAGACAGACCCATAATACAACAACAATAACAAACAACAAAGATTTCTATGTATATATCTTCTTTTACAATTGCTACACTTCACATTACATTGCTTAACCTATCACAGACATTGCGCAGTCAATGGTGGGCGTAGAAGCCCACAAAACGTGGTCGGTTCTGATCGAGGCCATAGTCGTAATTAAACAAAAAAGAGAAATGGAAGATGGCCCCTTGATGGATCCAACTACCACCATAGCATGCAAGCCATGCTGATTTACACGTGGCCCTTATATCTCCTGTTCTTTACATTTTTATGGTTACCAGTAACTGACACTGTTGACAGTAATTCATACAAGAAATTAAGAGTGTTTTACATACACGTCAGAGTGATAAGGATCAGCTTACAAATTTTCAAAATGAAATAATTAACAAACTGGAAAAAATAGAGGAGAAAGAAAACAGCTGGGTCTCCTTTACTTCGATCTTAATTCGGAAAACAATCAATTTAATAATTAATCTGTATATTTATTCAGTTCTTTACTTCTTAGTTCGGAAACAGGTCCAAGTTCAAAGCTAGCTGTGTAACAATTATTTAGGCTTATTAAAAAAATGTGATGTTTAACATGAATGGTAGGTGATACTGTCGCATATACCTCACAAGTCGCGGGTTCAAATACAAGTGAAAGTTGAGAGGAACTTTATCACCATAACTAAAATTTTTGAGGTGACCCGCAGCCAAACCGACCAATTAATCCGTTGACAAAGCTGAAACGCATATCATGGCCCACCGGAAGGCAGACTGACATTTAAGAAATGTGAAGAGCGATATAGTCGAAACATATATTAACGTAATGTTAAATTAAGCTCATGATTTGATCGATTTCATTTGGAAGTCTACATTCAGTTTCCAGTACAAGTCAAATTGTCGGCTCAACTTGGTCGCAAGGAAAATGAAGAATTATTATGGCAAGATGGTCCCAAAAAAAAATGGACTGCTGTTTGTTTGTTTGGGTGGGCGGTGGCGTTATACACAGGATCTGTGTTGGATAGTGCGGGTGCGAGTATCGTATCGGATACGGTGCGAGTGCAGCGATACTTTAATTTCAAAAAATCTTGAATACGGATGCGGCTATATATAATAAATTTAAAATAAATAATGAATAATATTATAAACAAATAGATTTAAAAAAACAAAAACAAACAAATAAATAAGCACCAAGCCGCACTCCAGGAGCACCCAACCGCACCCAACGTCACTTAGCCGCACTTAAGACCGCATCCAACCGGTCAAATCTATTAAAATAATAGGAGTGCGCCATACGCTATGCGTCATGCGTCATGCGACATGCGTCATGCGTCATTCCTCTATTGTCTTGCGACTTGCTGCGTCATGCGTAATTTACCGTCATGCGTCATGCGTCACGCGTCATGCGTCATGCGCCACGCGTCATGCGTCATGCGCCACGCGTCATGCGTCATTGGTCATGTGTCATGCGTTATGCATAATGTTCATGCGTTATGTGCCATGCGTCATTTCTCTAACGTCATGCGACTTGCGTCATGCGACATGCGCCATGCATCATGTGCCATGCGTCATACGTCTTGTGTCATGCGTCTGACGTCATGTGTCATGCGTCTTGCGTCATCCGGCTTGCGTCATGCGTCATGCGTTATTCCTCTAACGTCATTAGACTTGCAGCGACACCATGTTGCGCCATGAGTGTATTAGATTAGATTAGATATTACAATAATAAACCGTTTAAATAATTAAAAAACAATGGAGAAAAAAACCTAGAAAAACTACAGTGATTACTGTAGCGGTGAACAGTAACATAAAAGCAGCGGCATAAATCTGGAAAAAGCTACAGTAATGTCATGCATCATGCGTCATGCATCATGCGTCATGCGTCATTCGTCATGCATAATGCGTCATGCGTCATTCGTCATGCATAATGCGTCATGCGTCATGCGTCATGCGCCATGCGTCATTCTTCTAACGTCATGCAGCTTGCGTCATGTGACATGCGTCATTCGTCATGCATCATGCGTCATGCGCCATGCATCACGCGTCATGCGTTATTCCTCTAACGTCATGAGACTTGCAGCGGCGCCATGTTGCGCCATGAGTGTATTAGATTACAGAACTTTGACAAAGTGTTTCCAGATTTGTCCTCTCATTTCTCCCACTTTCTTGACATACATATTTCACACGCTTTTACTTTAGATCAAAAATCAAGAGCATTGATTTTTTAACCTAAGGTAGTTAATAAACGAATACACTCATCAATGCCTCATCGATACGCACGTTGTTATGTTTGTTAAACGAGTTATTATGCATGTAATTAGAGTTCGCTTGCTTGTTATTTTATATTGAAATTTTTTTATGCATGTTAGGCGCTTGTTATGCATGTTAACTGCTTGACATACATATCTAACGCTTAACATGCACAAATTATTTTTCAGTACAAAATAACATGCATAACAATTCAAATAACATAGATAACAACTCGTTTAACATGAATAATGACGTGTATATATTGTTGGGATTAAGACATTAAATTTAATAAATAAAGTTTAGGCTACGTGTTATATGATTAATATATCTCATACTGTCATCAATATATGAGAAATAATATCAGATATGTCATAAATGTGATTAATTTATACAAGGGTATAATACATATTTCATTAAGATTATGGGTACGAATACATATGAAATTTAGTGTGAATTAATTATAATTGGTGATGGACCGATTATGATTAATTAGACTAATAATAGTGTTAGTGTAAAATTAGAAATATTATTTGGTCTAAAATGAAAGGTTTTGGATCAAATCCCAAGCAAAACAGAAAAATTCGCAATTCTCTTACGGTCGCAAGGGCCCTCTTTGGACCGCAAGAGATCAGGAGAGACTTGGAAAGAATCTGCTGAAAATCCAGCAGTTCAATTGTGGCCGCAATGGCCCCTTTTGCGGCCGCAAATGACTCGGCAGATTTCCTGCCAAGTTTGCATCCAAGTCAATTGCGGCTGCAATAAGGTTTATTGCGGCTGCAAGAGACCTGCGCAGTTGCAGAAAACTTTGTCTTATTTTGCGGATATTTTTCTAACTTGTGTACCAAACAATACCAAATTTTGGGAACGTATTTACAGTAGTAAATATGTTAATTTGAAAAGAATTTGAGAGAATATATTATCAAATTATTCCAAAGAATATTTGGTATTAATTACGGTATCTTTTGAAGATACATTTTCAGTAATATAAAAGGCGCTGAATCTCCAAGCATTACCAATATGTTTTGTTAGGATAAATGTGTTGTGCATATGCCTCTCTCTATCTTTGCATTACTGATAGATTACTTCTCGGTTTATTCGTGACCTTGAAAAAAAATTTGACACCGAAAGTTGCTTGAAAGGATCCGTTAGCGCACCAAAATGTTGTTCGATCATCTTCACCAACTTCTCGATTTGCTTGAGTGGCAAAATGCGGAAGGGTTTAAGTGACAGTTGTAAGTTCATGCTTCTGTTGCTATTTAATTTATGTCTTAAATAATTATACAGAAGTTATAATTGAAACGCAATTGCTTGTATTATAATTTTGATATTGTGACTTAAAACATAATTATTTTAATTGCACCGACATATATGAGATATAGATGAAGTCATGAAGCGTTTGTGTCCAACATTGGAGACGACTAGAATGGATGTTAATCTTTGATTAAAATGAATTTTGAATCTTGATCTTTGTTTTTTTTGCACATATTAAATATAACAAGTTATTTTGTGCATAGTAAGTAGAGAGTTACATTTTGACATATTATTGATTCACAATTAATTTAATTTTTATCATGTTTTCGTATGGAGTGCCAATTACAATAATACCATATTGACAAGTTATTTTGTGCATAGTGTGTAGAGAATTATTTTTTTAACACATTATTGATCCGCAGCTAATTTAATTTTTATTGTTTTTCTCATATGGAGTTCAATAACAATAATAACAAATTTATTAATATTTATTATTTAATGTACATGAAAAACCAAAAGTCTATGTATTTCTATAAAATTTTATTGTTTTATTATTTAACTCACATACATATAAAAGTTCATATATTTTTTTCAGAAAATTATGTATATAAAATAATAAATAAAAATTGTGTTTATATATTATCAATTTTAATTAGTTTGAGTGAAGCTCAAATTCTAATTCTAATTTTGCATATATGTGGTACAGTGATAGTGAACTTGACAAAACAATTGACATCAGTAAATTAGGAAATTCACATCTGGTAGGGTATCTCGTAAGATGAAGTACTCATCTAATGATTCACGTAACCTCGAAATTCGTGCGTACGAATCTCACTCAAAGTTGTATGAACCATTGAATGAGTATTTCACCTTACGGGGTACTTCATCGAAACGAATTCCAAATTAGGGGCATGCATCACATGCCATGGCACCTTTAATTTGGACTTGCTAGGTCATAGTAGGTTGTACACAAGGAAACATGACTGGACATGGAGTGATATTCATGCCAGCAAACACAGATCAGAAAATATGAATATAGTCAGAAAGACAGAGTTATCTCTGGTACCTCTACCCCTTAAATAGCCAAACATTTCTGAAAAAAATGATCAAAGTATCAAACGCACACCATACAATCATATGTACTTTTTTGAACCAGATATATACAAGTGAAACTGTGAAAGGAAGATTATCTAGATGGGAGTTGATATGTAGATATCATATTTGATATCAATTATTAATATCGATTTTATTATGCACATTTAGTTGAGTTATCCTACACATTATTTGAGTTATTATGCATGTTATTTTTTGTACCGAAATAGTTATACATGTTATTGATTTTATTATGTATTTTTAGTAGAGTTATCATGCACATTATTTGAGTTATTATGCACGTTATTTTTTGTATTGAAATAGTTATACATGTTATTTTTTTGTACTAAAATAGTTATGGTATAACATACATAATAACTCAAATAATGTGCAGGATAATTTAACTAAGGTGCATAATAAAATCGGTATCAATAGTTGATATTAAATGTGGTATCTACTAAACATTATCCTATCTAGAAAAGATAATCAGCTTGCTCCAAAGCATGCACAAATTAAAGTCACTAGAATGAATGTTTGATCTACTGATAAATTAAGACATAATTTTTTCTGTATAAAAATTGTATATTCGATATCTGAATATGTAAACAATTTCTTACAAATAGATTTAAAGTCGAATTACTTAATTCCGCTTATGTAATATTTACAAAGCCTGTTTCAAAAAAAGAAGGCTAATTCTTCTATGAACTAAAATAAATTTAATTGCACAAAGTTAACTTGATTGCACAATTATTGATGACAATCAATTGTTGTAACCGATTAATTTTAATTTTGTTGTTCGGACTTCCTAATAAAAAATTATGATAGATTTGACGAATCAATATAAAAATTTAATCAATTCTCATGAAAAATAAATCAAATAAACTATACTACGATAGTACTCGTCTAGCTCTAGCCTGTTATATTTTTTTACACTAAAATTTTCATTGTTGCTGTTTTTTATATCCTAAGTCGAAGAACTTGACTTTTATTTTTATTTAAAAAAATAAAAAATCACTAATCACGACATAATTGTTTATGTAGCCTATATCAACAATTATATTCCAAATCTGATATTACCCAACAATAAAACATCAAAAGTGCACGAAATAATAAAAGGCCACACAGTATTTTTTTATAAAATAATAATAACCAGCAGTAATTCAGTAAAAGATCAAATTTGTATCAAAACAAATATCAGAGAATATTTCCGCGTTGACTTATTCTTGGAACCATAAAAGCACAAAACTTGTGCCATCCTTTTGTAAAACATTTCGCGTTGACTTATCATTTCTTTTTTAATTCTTTTTACATTTTCCTCCATGAATTATATATATATATATATATATATATATATATATATATATATATATATCCTTTTCATTTTGGCTCATTTTGTCATATGCTGGTTAATTACTAATAATAAATGCTGCCACATCATGCAGACACTATTTACCCCTGTTTTGTTGAGACCACATATTTAATCCGGGACAGGAGACAAAGCCTTGTCACAAAACAGCAATCCATATGTTATGCTTGACAGTAAGTACACAACCCCACAAAATGTTCTCCTTTCAGGCTTCATTCTTCTCCACTATGAGAAAAATTGATTTTTACACTAGTTTTTTGAGATTTATACATCGGTTATCTTTCGTTATTAATGTCGGAATTGCAAAAGATAAGTTAAAAGCAGTCGTAGAGATAGAATATGCACCTTGCTTTTCTTCAGCCAATATACACCAATTTTTATTAGTTAATACTTGACGTGGAAGATTTAATAATTTTTTACTCGACAACGTCTTTATGACTTGATACCCGATGTAATATATACTATAAATTACATTCTTCTTTGGTAATACCCATCGTAGAATAACAACGGCTTTAGAAAGTTTTTGTTGTTTACGTGGCTAGTCAATTTTTGCTAGTTCGCCAAAATTAACACCAATAATATATATATATATATATATATATATAGAAAGAGAGAGAGAGAGAGAAATGCTATGGTGCACTACGAAGCCAAGATTAGATTTCTCATATATATATATATATAGAGAGAGAGAGAGTTGTGCTAAAATACTTTATAAAGCACCAACATGCATATACTTTAGACTCGTATCTCGAGATATAAAATGCAAACAACCGATCAAGACCGTTGAAAATGTTCTCCATACTAACAAAAATTTGGAGACCAAATTTTACATTTTTTTATTTTTTTTTTACTATTTTATCGGATGGGTGCAAAGTTTGTTAAATTGAAGGTCTGTAAATCGTTAGATTAATGAATTTTCCACATACCCGATAAAATAGTAAAAAATTTCCAAAAAATATGAAATTTGGTCTCCAAATAGATGTTCATATAGAGAACATTTTCAACGGTCTTGATCGGCCGTTTGCACTTTTTATCTCGAGATACGAGCCTAAAGTATTTGATTGTTGGTGCTTTATAAAGTATTTTAGCACAACTCTCTCTCTCTCTCTCTATATATATATATATATATACACGCACACGCACACAACCTGTTGTGTACACAACAATTAATGAAACATCCAGATCATGTCATCCACATTAATCAAATATAATTACACATGCAACCAAATCATGCAATACATCAAAAGTATCACCGATCAACAATAAAATAATTAATAATAATATCCATGACTTTAATTAAACCAAAATATTTACATATCTAATGACTACTTCAAACAACTTCCATGTCCATGACTATCCTTGTAATATACAATTAGCATTTCTAATTCCTCGTATGTCTCATTAATTCGCTATAAATCGAGTGATGATTACTCTTGTATTATACAATTACTATTTCTAATTCCTCTTATGCCTCGTTATAATTCGGTAAGGAACCCCCATAGAAATACATAAATACAAACTTAGAAAAAAAACAAATAATTAGTATTACAATTCACAGTAAATATCAAATGAAAAGTAGATTAAATAACATTTTCTTTTAGGCTTGAATGAATGAAATACGATTTTGACACAACTATTTCTCCATCTTTTTCTTTTCCTCTTGTATATCAATACCTCCAAGGTGGAAGAAGTTTGCAAAGAAGTAATATGTAAAGCTAAGGAAGACTAAATCATCATTTCTGATCTCCTTTAAATCTTGCATATCAATACCTTCATAAATACAAAGAGAGCTCGATCAATCACAACACAAGTACAAAATAGGATCTTCTCAAGTCCTAGATTAAGTAGTAATGGATTAGAAACCATATCTTAACCTCCAACGATGTGGAGGATCCTTCGAGTCCATTCAAGCCTTCCTCATAAAGTGGTGGAGGACCATACAATTTTCAATTTCTTTCATGCCTCATTAATTTCCTTCATTCCTCTCATCCCTCTCATGCCTCTTTTCTGCTTCATGCTATGCTAGAACAAAGAAAGATTTGGAAGACAAATATTTATAAAGTACCTAAATTCAAACAAACCAGCACTACCTAAAAATAAAACAACATAAGATGCACTTGCATGCTCAAAGAAGGCTAGAGTTGACCATAATTTAGATCAGTAAGTGTTTAGACCGTGAATGACACCAGGGTTTTGGACTTGACAGACAAGGCTCGGACGACACCAGGATTTGGGAGCAATTCACCAAATCAGCAACCTATTTCATTAGCGTTGTGTGGAGGAGAGAGCGAACGAGTGAGGGGGCACCGAAGGTGGCTTGGAGGGAACGAGCTAAGGTTGGAAGAAACAACAAGCTATGGTTTATAAAGAAGAGGAGAGATAGTCACTGGGTGAAGATATTTATCACTTGGGCAGTGAAAGTTTTTTGGAAAATAAAGACAAAAATTGTACTGAAATTTATGTTAAATAAAAATCATGACAACAATTATACATGAAAGATGTAAGCCTTAGCCGATGTGTGGGATTATGCTTAAGGTGTTCTCAACTGTGAGATTCTGGGTTCAAATCCTATGATGCAATTTTTTCGCATATTATATGTAAAACCCGTAAAATTTTGAGCAAAGTAAAAACCTAAACTAATGAAAAAAATTTACGAGTTTTATAAAAAAAATTTAATAATAATTAAAATAATATGCACAATAAATAAATTAATACAACAATAAATAAAAAGTTTACAACAAACTTTGTAAATAAAAACAAAATAATTACATGCAAAACAAAATATTTAACATTTCAAATTAATACAACAATAAAAAGTTTACATATTGAACATATTTAACCTTTCAAATTAAAAACAAAATAATGGCATATATATATAATTATATATGCAAAACAAAATAGTTACATGCATTGCATGTATATAAATAAAATCACAAATTTAAATATAAACATACAAAATTTTCATACTAATTTTTTTTACTATTGTTAACTAATAATAATAAAACAACAAAATAAGAATAATTAACTAAATTAATAACTTATATTTAATTTAAATTAAAAACAAAGATCTTATAACGAGTTACATGACTCGTTTTGAGAATAACATTAACTCATGACATGAAGTGTCGCATAATTGCGGCCAAGCCAAAACCCAAAAAAGGTGTTTACCTTCCTTATAACCCAAAAAAGTGTTCATGGTGCCATCGGCACACAACACTTCAATAAGCTCATCCCATCCAGCTTTAATTCTGCAGCCTTTTTTGTTGCACTCATGTTTCTTCTTTGGAGCTTCCATCTTACTCACCCGACGTATTTCCTCACCATCGCCCGACACGCCTGGAAAAAAATCATCATTGAGAGGAAATGCATCAGGAAGAAGAGCGTGCCCCTAGACTCGAACATGCCAGACGTTCAATAAATAGAGTGTTGTCTTGTGTCCATTTTCAACTGCCTTTTCCAAAAGCTATGTTCCTTTTTCACCGTTTTCTTGTCCAAATAGAGTTTTCTGTAGAAATTTATAATAAAAAACTATCTAATAATATTTTCTTTGCAAAAACAGCTTAAGTAATAGTATTACAAATTAAATATCTCTTTAATGTAAACAACTTAATAGTATTAACAATTATAAACTACCTAATATTATTAACAATTCAACTAATACATGCCTAATGAAGTGAAAAAGTGGAAATTTGTTGACTATTATAGCAAACAAATTATTTTATCATAGAACATATTTTAAAATTTTGTACCACTGCTTGAATGAAACATGCCTTCGCATTTCCAACATGTGCACAATCATTCAAAACTCTGATCTCGCGATGTGAATCCCATAACCAATGTGGGTATTTTCTTTCTAATGATATCTCTTCTTTGATAGCATTGTCATTCAACAATAGAGAAAACTTTTTTCATATGTAGAAACAAGGAACAAAAAAATAAAACAGAGTGAAATTAACCTAATATATATATACAATTTTGGCGATAACTAATGTGAAGTAAAATTATCATAGTGCTACATGCACAAATTAATGCGAAGTAAAATTAATTATGTCGACTTCAGGCTGTGGAAATTGGAAAAAGGTCGAGGAGAGTGTGAAACAACTTGTGTGAACACCATGACGATTAATTAATCAGGAAGCACGGTAAAATGATCTCTATGAACCTGTCTTTGCATCTTGATACTTCGTTGAGAAATTATCCCCATCTGCAAATTAAAATTTGTAAAATTAATCAAGCTGTACATTATTATTAAAAAAAAAATACATGAAGTACTTGCAATTTATTTTTGTAGCTAGTCTAATTGATGGTCTCTAGAATTTAGGGCCTCTAGGATTTACTTTTGATGTTAACTGTTAATCATATAATTAACTACTTGATCAAGCAATGACTTTGCTATCACTTATTATAAAAACAGAAACAGTGTAATGAGAAGTCAAACAAAAATTCATATTACTACATTTTTCTTCAAACAAAAAGAGTGTAATGAGAATGGTTTGTATTTGACTTTTTACTGTTGTATATGCCTTCTTGGTGGCATTTTTAGTACATACCTTTAGAAAGTTTCAAATTGTGATTATCGACTCGATAGGGTTGTTGCTATGCATCAAAAAGTTTGTCAGAAGAAAGAGTTCCAAATGAAGATGGCAAAAGAATAGCAAGTGAAGAAATTGAAAAAAGTGTGCTGGAGAATATAGTGGAAAGTGTAGAAAGTGTGGATGATACTAACAAGATAATGTTTTTATATTTGTTAAAGGTTTTTATACTATTTTTATTAATTAACGTCGAGAATATACTATTTTTATGCTATTTATTAATTAATGTTTTTATATTCGAATCAGGTAACGTCGAAATTTATTGGCCAATGAGGTCCACATTTTGCAATTACCAAATATTTTAGAAACGAACTAACAAAATATATACATCAATTGACACATAGGATATATTCGATTATGGACTATTGCTAAAAATAGAACAAATTAGAGGAGTTTGAGCCATAAAAAATGATGGAGAACTCTCCGGCAGAAAAAAACTGACAGTGAGACAGAAGGCATGAATGAAGATTAGAAGAGAGGAAACTAGAAGACATTTTTTGCAAGAGATGAAGGGTTTAAGTGAAACAAAAGTTTATACTGTTACTTGGTTCCTTTGTAACAGCAGCTATATCCTTCTAGTTTGGGGCGGATCCATGATTCTCGTCAAGGGGTTTAAGATTTACGGTTTTTTTTCAGGGGTTCGAAATTATGATTATTCATAATAAAAATTTATCTTATATGATCATTTGTGAAAAAAATCAAAATATATAGTCATTTGTGAAAAAAAATTCAAAATATATGGTCATTTAAAAAAAGTGATATATATGACTATTTTTGAAAAAAAAAAATCCAGATGGATTCAGCTGCACCCCTAGCATAACGTGGCTCTGCCACTGCTTCTAATTATATGAGAATTTAATTTTTTTTAATAGTAACTAGTTTGGTTAGCTCTTTTGTTTTCAAGAAAGTAAGTTTCTTTCTCTGTGAAATTAAAGCCTTTGCTTTTATTCTTTTTTGGTTTCAGAGTATACATTATATATACTCTATTTTTGTACTTGTATTTGGCTTTCGAAAAGTAACGAAAGCTGACAATCCTCGTTGGATTTTTCTTTTGTAAAAAAAAATATTGCTAAAAGAATGTTGTTGGAATTGTACAAATCGAAACATAGTAGGTTTATTGTAAATTATTATTGAATAATAATGGTCACATTCTCAGTGGTTTGTTATTCCACTAAGCATCAGGTGATAGCTTAAATACAGGAGTTGATAATTCAAATTATAAGAGAAAGTTAAGAAAAGTAAATAGATATAAAACTTCCTAATTATAATATAGCACAACATGATAGAAATCAACTTGTGATTGCGAGAGATGTGTAAAAGATACTACCACAGAAAATGATTGTTATAGCCCTTCTATTATAGCGGAGGTCAGGTAATGCTGCTATAATAATTTCAAAGTGGTATTTCTGAAATTTTCTCTAAATCTATTATAACGACTCTTAAAAAAAAATCGTTATTATAGATAACAAAAAATATTTGCAGGTCTGTTATAGCGGGCTCCTACTAAACGCCGCTATAATAGCTCCATCTATTATAGGCGTTTTAAAGGCAACCGCTATAACAGGCTATAGGGTTAATCCTATGTCTAATGGCCACTAAACGAAGTAAACTAAGGATTACTTTTGCTTTTCTTTTTCTTTTTAAGGTTTATACTAAATTCAAGGTCAAGCTCTGGTTACAGCAGCAGTGATGTAAGAACGCATCTCAAACTGAAATAAAATGTTTAAGTTGGTACAGTCTAAGTTAGATAAGGTAAACCTGATTGCTTTACTGCTTTAGGAGCCACCCCTCCAACTAAAAGTGAAAAAGAAATAATATTATATCAGATAAGATTAACATTAAGTCGTCTAAGTTTTTGAATTGCTTGAGATATATTTTTTTTCTCTTAGATAAAGGTTCTTGATCCAGCATATATCCAATTTTTTTAAAGTGTTCATTATTAATTCTCCATATATAATTACTTAAGATAAGCGAGCTTTAGTGTTACCTACTAATTTATGATGCCTTGCTATTCTCCTGATCATTTTATTAATATGAGAAAGTTCCTAAAGACATAGTAATCATTTAATCTAGTGTTGTAAGAGCTATGCATTGAAAGCGATTGCCTTACATAAAATTTGCCACTTGAGAAGATTGAATGGGAATAAAAAATTTCAAACAAACACCAAACCTTGAAAATATGAGTTTAATTTGAATGTTTGGGTTTCCATTCTGTTCAAATAATCTTACATACGTAGTACAAACATATACACAATCAGGACTGTCAAATGCACAAAACGATCACGCAAATATTATCTTGCATCTTACGTTGCGTTTTATGAGCGTAAGAATTTTGTTGTTGCGTCTTACGCCACGTTAAGGAATTTCCTTGCGTTTGCGTTTACGTTTAGTTAAACGTACAAAACGTTCAAAATATGCAAATTTTTTTTTTGCACGTTTATCATAGTGCAGCTAGCCAGGAAAATAGAATTACCAAACATGAAATAACTCTTGAAAAATAAACAAAAACTACATTCAAATCCACATGAATATTATAGCCAAATCTAAAACAACAAATAAAAAACATAAGTATTGAAGTACATACATTAAATTTAACTTCACTGTTTTTCACCAATTTCCTCCAAAAAAAAATTCAGTGTATTACACCAAATCAAAGTTTAGACAAACACAAAACTACTGTATATAACCTATTATGTCCCTATAGTTCTAAAATCAAAAAGAGTCAGGAGTTAAACCCTATACAAATAAAACAAGTGACAACCTTGGTCCTCCCTCAAGAACTTCGGTTCCACTCCCCAAACTTCCCCCATTCAGAGGCTTTATCATCCTCATCATCTTCATCATCTAATCCCTCCAATTGCTCCAACATACTCCAATCTACAGAAACTGAAATAAATAAATAACGTTCTTACTATTGTGTTTTCAGAAATTATATTTTAAAACAAGATTTTGTAAATAATTAACATTGATTTTCAGAAATTGTATTTTAATTTCAGAAATTTTTACTGTCAGATGGAGAGTCTCACTCCCTTCTCATCTTGCCCTTGACCTTGCTCTTGGCCTTGCCTTGTTTCCTCTTCTTACTGCTCTGGGCAGGCCCGATTGATGTTACAGTTCAGGTCCTTGGAGACATACAATAAGTCAGGGTACACAATATCGTACTTATAGATCTCCCTTAGAAGGATCTGGACCACCTTTTGTGCTTTATCTAATGGGTCCATCTGTTTTGTAAAACAACAGTGAAAACGATAAGTAAACAGTGAAAGCAACTCATAAGTCATAAGTGAATAAAGTGATTACATAAGTGATTATACCATAAATCCTAAACCAACTCATAACTGATTATACTCTAAACCTTAGCACAAAAAAATATAAATTTAACTGAATGATGAAAGCGATCAGTGAACTAATTGAGAGTGCAATCATTTCAATATTGATCACTAAACTAATTTTAGACTGATTGCAAAGCAATAATTTTCAATTTTGGACTAATATGTAATAATGGATATTGAGACAAGGAAAGATGAAATTACCTTGAGACAAGTGAGGAAGAGGGAGAAATTGTGCAGAAAGACCTTTAGAAGAAGAGACACAACGTGCTTTGGAAGAATGAGAGAAAACGAAAAGACACTACAGATCTAAAGGGCACTAAAAAAGACACTATAAGTCTAAAAGACACTATATTAGCATTATTTAATTACTATCATTTAACTTTACTCTTCAAAAAAATCGACAGATTAGTTATTTTATTATTTACAACTTTTCAGAGTACTTTACAACTTTATATAAGCATGATTTTATATACTTCATATAAATATGACGTAAGAAACGTTTAAAACAAAACGTAACAAATCACTTGCGTTTACGTTGCGTTTAACTACAGTACTACACGTAACAAAAATTGTTTTCGTCTTATGTTTCGTTTAACAAACGCAATAAAATTATCTTGCGTTTAACGTTACGTCACGACGCAAAAAAAAACGTAAAAACATAAAACCAGTGTTGCGTTGACAGCCTTGTACACAATATATCATTGTGGAAAACTTAAATTACTGTTCATTCTCCTGTAATTTTACTGTAGAATGAATAGTTGCATTTTGCGGGTGTGTTGCGGTTTCTTCGACCCGTTCTGATGTTCGGTGGTTTCTTCGGCCCGTTCCGACATTCCTCCTTCGCGCGCTTATTTCCTGCCAAGCTAAAAACTCCAACCTTTTTCTACAGTCTCTCCAGGCCCACTGCTTCGCCAATTTCGTCTTCCATCTGCTAGCTCTACTACTGCATGCAATTTTTTTCGTCCTTCCACCCTAATTGTGTGGTTCTCCTTGCGGCTTCGTCGATTGGTTTTGTGTTTTACCTGCTCCCAACGTTGCAGCTTCAATGGTTCTAATGCTTTCCTGTACGGCTAATTGAGAAGAAATTGGGATAATTTGAGATAAAGAACAATAAGAGACTGAGAACAGCAAATAACAGGAGTAATTGAGATAATTTTCTCAAAATAATATACAATTTGTAGCTAAGAATGATAAGAGATAACATTTTATATAAATGGCATTTGATAGAATTCTTCACACCTAGCTACAGACATCTACTGCCTTTATATAGGCCGATAAGGACTAAAATGCAAATAAAAAGAAAAATAGGGTAGATCTGCAAAAGAGCCTAACAAATGGAATTGTCGTTTAACTGACTCTAGTGTAGTGCTAAAACCCAAACGGGTCCCGCCCGTCCCGCCCCGCCCGCGCCTTTTACCCGCCCAACCCGCCCGTTGACCAAACCCGTTGAAACCCGGACGGGTCGCGGGTGCGGGTCAACGGGCGGGTTTGGGTGGCGCCCTTGAAAAATCGCCCGTTT